>JAJIYU010004414.1:0-24487 GCA_030144865.1 Tinospora cordifolia | reverse complement strand
AATATAAATAATATAAATATAAAAAATATAAAGTGTTAAAAATGATATAAATGAATTAGAAGAGTTAAGGTTTAGTGTCTACTTTATATGAAAACACTGTAAAAGTTACACCATATTAATATAATGAGTTAGAAATGCCCTTAACCCAAGTCAAGTTTTGATAGATGTATATAATTCATCTAATTGATTAAGGTTGAAATTATATGAAAAAAAATATGATTGTACATACTAATAATATTTTAAACCAAAACCTCTTATTGTCATGTGTGCTACTTTTTTTTTTTCAAAATCTTAAAAATCTCCTCTCCTTTTTTTAACTGAAAATTAAAATTTTACCTTCAAAATATTAAAGATATTTTTGTAATAAACAATTATATATATATATATATATATATATATATATATATATATATGTATGTATGTATGTATATGTATATGTATGTATGTAAATATACCTTTGTAAAAGTTTCCGAATATAGCTGCTAGCCAGGCATTCATTTTATTGTGGATGACTGTTTCCAAAGAGGGAGAAGGGAGTGGTTCGCGCCGACCCTGGGCATCCTAAAATTCTAAACAATAGTGCTAAAGGACGAAATCATACAACCAATCATAACACAGCTGTACTGTTGCCCATTCAAACCGCGTTTTTCTTCTCATCCTATTTATAACCCCATCCCAGTCTTTTATTTTTTGTCATCCATCTGTGCAGTAAGTATCCTAAATGTGCCCTCTGAGAATCATTCTGCTGTTCCTCTCTGCAACTTTGGCAGGCTACTTGGCCTGGAAGACCGCCCGGTCTTCCCAAGATTCAATCCAGACAACACACAAGAAACAGACGCAAGAAGAATTCGGGTCTGGAAAGGTGGGAATTCGGGCTTTTGTTTTTAAGTTAACATCTATGTTAGTCATGGTTTTGTTTGTTAATATTTTGCAAGGTTTGTGCTCTTGTTGCTAAGATGGGTTTTTATTCTTGCGCAGATAGTTAAACAAGGATTTATTATCCTCCTTGACATGGCGAGCGGAAGGTACCTATGGAAGAATTTGAGAGCGAAGGACGGGCATTGACGAGAAAAACTTCTTGTAATAGTTGTTCTATGTGAACAGCAAAATAACCAAATTATTTAGCTTGATTTATGTACAAAGTAACAACAATTGATGAAAGAAAAGAAAAAGTGATTCCTTGCATGAACACACACACACACACACACATATATATATATATATATAGAGAGAGAGAGAGAGCCTAGTTTAGAGATCAACTTGAAGCTTGACAGACATGTACAAGAGAGTAATGAGAGCACCTTGAGGAAGCGGAGCATACCTTGAAAGATTCGTACCGACCCACATGGCCACCACCACCACTGCAACAAGGTTGCTACTGGTTTTCCCGAACAGCCAACTTGCAAAGGAGAGGCACAAAGTGAGCAAAACACCACCTCTGCCCCCTAACGCCCATGCAATTAAGTAACCAACCTTGTATCCAGCATCCAGCTTCTCGTCGAGCAAAGCATTAAAGCTGCACAGCATGAGAGAAATTCGAGACCCAAGAGTCTGCATAAAGAACAGAGTGAAGAAAGCAAAACTTAGTACTTCACTGAAGGAGCCCCTCTTGTCTTCTGAGTTTTCTCTTTTGTGTGCACCTTCTGCTTCATCGTCAGATGAGTTTGAGCTTTCTTCGGCACCCATATATTCTTCCCAGTATTTCTCTCGAAGCATTTGCCACCTTAATTTAGCCCATCTATTTCTCTTGATTACTTCCTCGAGCTCTGAATCATAAGCCCAATTTCTCCTCTTTTTGGTTGTCTCCGTTGCATTCCAGTTTCTCCTCCATGATGTTTCGTAATCTTTGTGAAATTTAAGTGTGTGATCATACTTGGCCCTCGATTCCTCGTTTGACAGCACCTGTTGGAGAAGGTATATATGAGGAGATGGTATATATGAGTTGCAAATTACTTTAATATTTACACGGGACTGGTTCTTCAAGAGAAAGATTGGTAAAATTACAAAATTGAGGAAGATTATTGAGGATGCTCACATCATATGCAAGTCGAATGCTCTTGAATATTTCCCCAGCTTGTGAATTCTTGCTAACATCAGGATGATACTGTAAACCACCATGTAACATCAGTAGCAAAATTATCATCGACTGCCTAAGTAGATTCTCACTCATGTAAATCATATGTGATCGAAACATAAAAATTTCTAAGTTAAATAGGCCAGAGGAAGGTAAATATAGAACGTAACTTGAATGAGTTTAAAAAAAACCACTGCTAACCCCATTAAACGTATGTATTTCATTGAAGATCATCAACTATCAAAAATACAAGTAAACAAAATCAGTAACTATAATCATGCTAAAACTTGTCATATGGCGTCAACTGTGGAACTGTACAAACTTTTACATGGCATATCAGATGGTGCAAACCCAAAATGCAGATTATGCTTGCAAGCCTCCTTAAAACTGTTCATGAGGTATTTGTATTGATTAGAAGTAAGGGCAATTAATAAGGTCCATGACTGATATGCTACCGAAATATGGAACAAGTAGACCAAATTCAAGCGAAAAATGAAGTAGAGTACCATGCTAAACAAAAAATAAAATAAAATAAAACAAAAATCCAACAAAGACAGCATGATGATGAGAAATGTGGGACATACCCAGGAATTTTATTTATGATGGGTTAAAAATAATATGTAGACAACATTTGACATGAAGATCACTAATATCCAAAGGATAGGCATTTGTAGCTTACGCATGCAATAGCAAATTTTACAATTCGACTGTCATTTCTTTTTTAGTAGGGAAAATACTAATCTCGCTACAAAAATTAACACAACGCTTGCAGCCAAACATGCTATCTATTGGATTATTTATTGCACATTTTAAGACATCTAACACCAATATGACATGTGTAGTTATTTTAATTTAACATTATTACAAAAAAGGTTCAAACTAATCTTTTTGAAGACCATTCTAAAAGTCAATATTTGAGTTAAAAATTCAAAGGAATGTGTTTAAGTGTTTCAATGTAAATCTTTCAATGATAGTGATTATAATTTGTTAGATTAATTTATTTGGTAATTTAATATTTAACATACTCAATATCAAAAATATTATAAAAAGTTTTGTACATGTAAGAAGTCATCCAAAGAAAAAATATGTATTGAACACAAAAAAGAAAATTTGTCTCATTAATATATTAGTTGCATCATTGGTTTTTAGATGTGTCCAGACGAAAGCATGCTAGTGAGTAGTGGCATGAACCAAGGTTATTCCGTCTATTGCAATACTTGTTGAATATATTAACACACACATAAAAATAAATAAATAAGAGTATCTAAATGCCGAAGCCCTCTTGCCCAAATGAAAACAAGATGATCTTGCTTGCCATTAATAATCAGAGCTTCCTGGAATCTAAATTTTTGGTGTTAGGACAATTAAGGCTTTAGATTTCATACTTTTGTTGCAAGGACAGGCTTAAAAGCATTATGCCTAAGGGACAAGCCTGCCAACAACAGTAGCAATTCAACGTATAGCCATTCAATGTAATGCAATTGGATTAAAAGCATTATGCTCACATCTTCAGCATATTCTTAGATGCCTTTCAAGCATTCTTCAGAATATCATAACTGTAAGGATATGGACTTGTTAATAGTGATATTGTCATTACCTATAGAAAATAAAATGATTATATCAAGCTTTCACATATTTGGTAACACGTTTTTTTTTTCCTAAGAATTACCTAGGATAGACTGCTAAATGCTAATCAATCTAGACTTCCCAAGGCATTCACTGGTAATAAATAAGAACACCATTAGTCAATGACCAGATTGTTTGTTTTTTTTTTTTTCACTCTTTGAAATGTTCTACTTCAACATCCTCAGGCGCATCCTCTCTGAAAAACTCTATGATGAAAGGATATACGACACCAAATTGTTGGCCAAAATATAGTTGTCCACCTGATCTTATTGAGAAACAACCAATTTATGTAAGCACCTACATAGGATAATAAATATAGAACAGATTCTACCACCCTTTCCTTTGTATAACATCATATAGTGCTGAACCTATCCTTGAAAACATCTGAGGAGCTATTCTAGACTAACTTCCCCCCAATTGCCTTTGCCATTAGCATTAGGCAGACTGATTCTTCCATCATTATCGATAAAATTCAAAACAAGTTAGAGAGAGTTCCAAATAGCACAAGCTGTGTTTCTCTATTAACAAGTGATCATGGCAATCATCTTCTCAAGTTAGCAACTCCAAAGCCAATTCTTAATCCAGGATTTTCTTTTACATTCAATATCTTGATTCATCATATTAGGAAGTTAGTTTAGTTACATATTAGTGTTAGTTTAGACATGTGCTGTATAGACTTCGATATAAAGGGCGATGCTCTATTTCTGTAATTCAATTTTTTGATTACTTCCAATCTCTGAAATATAATTCAATTTTTTTTTCTCTTCTCTTCTTTATCTTCTTCATCACAATATGATATCAGGGCGATCCTTCACTGTTTGATAGGTTAATTTTTGTTTTTTCTTCATCTCAATCATGGAATCACCTAGTTTTACTGGTTCACAAACCAACAAATCGGTGATTGTTAATCTGCTTAGCCCTTTCTTCCTTCATCACTTAGAGAATCTCAGATTGGTATTGGTGTCTCAGCCTCTCATCGGTGACAATTATTCATCTTGGAGCAGATCGATGATTATTGCTCTCTTAGTCAAGAATAAGATTTGATTCATTGATGGTAGCTTAACAAAGCCTGAAGATCCTGATCTTGTTAGTCCATGGATTTGTAATAACAATATTGTCATTTCCTGGATTCTTAATTTTGCATCCAAAGACATATCTGCAAGTGTTGTATTCTATGATTCAGCAAAAGATATTTGGCTTGATCTCAGAGATTGATTTCAACAAGGTAATGGTCTGTGAATTTTCAAACTACATCACGATCTGATCAATTAGACTAAAAATCAGTCCAGTTTTAGCATTTACTTGACCAAGCTTAAGACAATGTGGGAAGAACCGAGTAACTATCAAGTATCAACCTTCGTGCACATGTGGCCATTGTACATGTGATGGAGTTCAAGATTTGCATCAATATTTCCAAACAGAGTATGTGATGTCATTCTTGACGGGATTGAACAAGTCCTTTGCTCAGATCCAATTCCTCACATTAATAAAGTATTTTCATTGATCTCACAAGAAGAAAGACAATGCAGTATTCTTTCTCCTGCTTCTGATTCTGTCAATTCTGTAGTGTTTCTTGCCAAGAATGATGGATCCAAGAATAACAATTACAAGAGTCAGAAACAAGAATGTCCATTTTGCACTCATTGCAATTATCATAAACATACAGTCAACAAATGTTATAAGATTCAAGGCTATCCAACTGCTTTCAAGAACAAATAGAAGAAGAATTCTTCTATGACTATTCATCGGGTTTCTGTTCAACAAGATTCAATTCAACCATCTGATAATAAAGATGAGGATGTTAGAGAATTTCTTCTAACACTCAATCTTGATAAGTACAGTTCTTTGTTGAAGATGCTTTCTTTACATCTAACTGCTTTAGTTACTGTCAACAATGAAGCTTATACTTCATTTAACTGCTTCTCAGTTTTTTTAACCTCGTCTTTTTCATCTTCAAAACTGGGGATTGTGGATCCTGGTGCGTCACGGCACATATGGTCCAATGCTGATTTGTTCATATCCACGAAATCTGTGTGTAATTCCACAGTTTCTCTCCCTGATCAGACTATTATTCCTATTCATTATTATGGCAACATCAAGATCTCATCTACATTTGTGCTCAAAGATGTTTTGCTCATGCCAAATTCAATTTACTCTCCTTAAGTGCTCTCATGGCTAATTCACATTTAACTGTGGTGTTTGATCATGATTCTTTCATAAGCCAAGATTCTCTCAACAAGAAGATGATTGGCAAGGGTACAAGGCTGTTGATCTCAGGTTTGGAGTGAAGATCTAGAGCCTTCTTGTCCCTCCAATCTGGTTTCCTTTGTTTCAGCTTCTAGAGTGTCTACAAATGTTTGGCATGATCATGTAGGCCTCTTACCTGATAATACATTGTTGTTGTTAAAGGAGGTATTACACTCTGATTTCGTTGATAAGCCGTGTGTTGTATGTCATTTAGCCAAACAGAAGCGATTGCCATATGTTTTCAATAATCATTTTTTGAAATCCCCTTTTGATTTGATTCACGGTGACACTTGGGGTCCCTTTCATGTTATGGCTCATACCAGCCACAGATACTTTCTTACAATTGTAAATGTTTACTTGAGTTTTACTTGAGTATTTCTTTAGAAGAATAAATCAGATGTTGCCACTGTTTTGCCTCCTTTCTTTGCCTTGGTTAAGATGCAATTTGGCAGTAAGATCGAATATATTAGATCAAATAAAGCTGAAGAGTTTTGTTTTTAGAATTTCCTAGCCGAGAAAGGGGTTTTACATCAGTTCTCGTGTTGAGAGGCGACAGCAGAATTCAGTTGTTGAAAGAAAGCATCAGCATTTGCTCAATGTTGCTCGAGCATTGTTTTTCTCAATCTCGTCTTCCATTCATTTCTGGAGTGAGTGTGTTTTGACTACCACATTCTTGATTAATCGAATTCCATACCCTAATCTTCATAATAAGTCTCCTACTCTCCTTATGAACTTCTTTTTAATTCTTCCTTTGATTACAATCAACTTCGTGTTTTTTGTTGTCTTGTTTTTGCTTCAACGTTGCCTTCTCAACGTCATAAATTCAGTCCTTGTGCATGTCCATATGTCTTTCTTGGATATCCTGTTGGTTTTAAGGGTTAGAAACTTGTTGATATTAATTCCAAGCAAATATTTCTTTCTCAGGATGTTGTTTTCCAAGAGCATATTTTTCCTTTTCAGTCTATTCTTTCTTCTAATGTTGTTTCCAATCCTTTTTCGTGATGTTGTGTTACCTCTCTCATTTCCTGATCTTTCTCATTTATCTCATTCATCCCCTAGTACTATTATTACTACTTCAGTTCCTGATACTTCAATTCCACCCACTGATACTTCAATCCCTGTCGTTTCTACTGCACCTAATTCCATTCCAACTGTAAATAATTTTTGTTTGCCTCATTTACACCAGTCTTCTCGACAAGCTAAACTAGAATCACATTTGAAAGATTTTCATTGTAATCTTCTCTTACATAATTCTATCTCAGACACTTCTATTCCTTATCCCCTTTCTAATTTCATTTCTTATGAGTCATTTTCTCCTTCATTCAGAACTTTGTTTTAATTGTTTCTACAAATGATGAGCCTCCTTTCCATCACCAAGCTGTAGTTCATTCTCAATGGCATGAAACAATGAGTGAAGAATTAAAAGCCATGGATTCTAACATGATGTGGTTTGTTGTTTTATTGGTTGTAAATGGGTATGAAAAATTAAACACAAGGCCAATGGTTCTATCAACAGGTACAAAGCTTGGTTAGTTGTTCAGGGGCACACTCAGCAAGAGGGTGTCGATTTCATTGACATCTTTTCACCTGTAGCTAAGTCGGTTTCTGTTTGCTTCTAATCAATGGCATCTTGCTCAATTAGATACTAATAACACTTTTCTAAACTGGTATTTAAACAAAGAAGTTTACATGGGCATTCCTTTGGGGTATAAGTCCATTTCAGGACCTCCTTGTCTTGTTCGTAAATTGCATAAGTCCATTTATGGACTTAAGCAGGTATCTCACTAATGGCATTCACAGTTATCTCAGGCTCTTCTTCATTATGGATTTTGTCAATCAAAATCTGATTATACTTTGTTCACCAAAGGATCAGGTGAAGCATTTGGGTGTTGCTTATATATATTGATGATATAGTAATAACTAATAACATGTCCTTACATTACTGTTATAAATTTTCTAAAGGAGTTCTTGAATTCTCAATTTGAACTCAAGGATTTAGGTGTGTTGAAATATTTTCTGGGGCTAGAGATTGCTTATTCATCTGGAATTGTCTCATCTCAGTGTCATTATACTCTCAGTTTACTTGAAGATTGTGATTATTTGGCTTGTAAGCCTATCGACCCTAAATTGCATTGTAGTGCTGATGATGGTGAGTTGCTTTCTGATGTGTCTGTGTATCGTCGCCTTATTGCAATTGCTGTATCTAACTCTATCATGCGCTGACATTACATTTGTTATTCATAAGCTCTGCCAGTTTCTTTCTAAGCATTTTTCAGCACTTCAGCTCATTTACAGGCTGCTCATCAAGTTCTCAGGTATCTCAAGTCCAAACCTCAACAGGGATTGCTTTTCTGATTATCTTCTTCTCTTCAATTAGCTGCATTCTCTAATACAGATTGGCTGCTTCTCCTACTTCTCAAAAATCAGTTACACGGTTTTGTCTGTTCATGGGGGATTCATTAATTTCATGGAAGGCCAAGAAGTAAACCACAATATCACGTTCTTCTACCGAAGCTGAGTATAGGGCTCTGGCTGCTACTACCAGTAAATTGCTTTGGATACACAACTATGAGATATTTCAGTGTTTCTCTCCTTCTCCAGCTATCTTTTTTCTGATAATCAAGCCGCTATCTAAATTGCATTTAATTCGTTGTCAAGCACATTGAGGTCAATTGCCATTTTGTTCGTGATAAAATCACAGATGGATCTGTAAAGCTTCTGCCAGTTCGATCTTGGCATCAGCCTGCAGACATGTTTACTAAGCCTCCTACGTCTCCAGTGCTTACTTCTATGTTGTCTAAGATGCCTGTGATAAATTTATTTCGTCCATCTTGAGGGGGAGTATTAAGAAGTCAGTTCAGTTAGCTACATACTTGGTGTTAATTTGAACATGTGCGGTATAAATTTCTATATAAAGGGTGATGCTCTGTTTCTGTAATTCAATTTTTTGATTACTTCCAATTTCTAAAATATAATTCAGTTTTTCTCTTTTGTCTTCTTTATCTTCTTCATCTCGATCCATCATTAGTCTTGCACAATTTAGGAAGTATTTCTCCAATAAACAAAAACCCAATCCGATTCACTCTAGCTCCTCCTTCCCTGAACACTAACCAATAAGCATTCACTGATTCAAAAAAAAAAAAAATTACATACGAATCTAATTTTCCTCCGATCAAACCTCCACCCAAGAACAATACAACAATTCCACATCTAATTACACAAATTGAAACTTCAAAAGACAAACTTTCAACATCAAACGCCATCTCGGCGCACCAACACGAAAACCCAATTCAAACTCAAAGATTTCCACTCAAGCAACAACAAAAGCATCAAGAGAAAACAAAAGGGTAGGTACCTTCCGGGCAAGAAGACGATAGGCTTTCTTGACATCAGCGGAAGAAGAAGCAGAAGAGATGCCCAGAACCGCATAGTGATCCTGCTCGTTGTTTGTCTCCGCTGACGCTGTAACAGGACCAGAACGATAGCTATTATTCCTTAAACTCCATGGTTTGTAACAGATTAATCTAGGGCTCGAGAACATGTGGCTGTCTGTAAAAGTTGAAGAAAGGGCACTGGATTCAATGGAAATTGTGCCCGGCAAGAGGTATGCCAGCATTTTTCAGGCATTCCTCTTCTTCCACACTGACACACGCTCACACCCGTTTTGGTTCTTGCTCTGAATTTCTGTTTTTAAGATTCTTCAATTAATTTCTCAATTGGTCACAGTGAGCCACTGAGCGTTCCGGTCCAAATCACCTGTGACCCCACCTTGGAGATGGAAATGGTTGGCTTGGACGGCTGGGAATCAGTACTGTTGGTGTGGTAATTAGCTGAATACTTGAGTGATGAGTGAGGACAGGATTTGTTTGTCCTGGTTCCTGGTTTGAGTTTTTTTGGTTCTAGAATAGAGAGTTTTTGGTAAGGATATGTCCTTATGTTGGATATCAAGAGTCCCTAAGCACATAATATGATGAGTATTTACCCTGTTAAATGAAAAAAGTTGATGTGCATCTTTGTATACGTATTAATTTATTTAATAATTATAAGTATGTATTGCCATATTTTGTGTAAAATAAAAATTATATACCAGAGCTTGAAAAAAATGATAAGTATATTAGGGGCCACATATAAGAGGAACTAAAGATTTTGTGACTGTAATGACGCGGCCAATAATTTCAATTTATTGCATTTACACAAAGTATACTATTATTTTACATTTGGTGCAATATATGATAAGATAATAAAATGGCACCTATGAATTCGTAGCATTAACAAAAAATTAATTCCAAACTTGGATACACGGCTATTCTATCTTGTTCAAATAGGATGAAAAAAGTAAAATAGAATTATGTCTATCGCATCCATACTAACATTCAACATAGAAATTTAAGTGAAATAGTTTTTCTTGTTGCAAGTTTTAAACAACACGAGTAGGCTAATGAAATTGAGAAAACAACATTCATATTATGCTTCTGAGCTAGATGTCGAGACGATGACTGAAAAGAATGATAGAAATAGAAAATTTCTTGTAAAAAAATTTGATATGATATCATTTAAAAATATTTCTACACGTAAATCGACTCAAATAGTCGTAAGATAAGTACACGGTTAAATGGATAGAGAATCGAGTACATTTTAAAAAGTGTATGATGAATTTATTATTTATAAAATGTATTGAGTCAATTTACTATCAGTACTTTAAATCCTAATCAGTGAGCGGAACCAATCAATTTGTAAAACATCCACAGCAAAATCATATTGATCAAAGGGAAAAATCAAATCAAAGCAAAACTTGGATTAGTTTGGTTCCATAATTTAAACCAATCCAAGTTTCTCTCTATCAATATTCTCATATCATTTAGATTGGGAAAAACCAATCCAAATTCATATATAAATCTTTAAAATATAGCAAATTCATGTGATTAGCTTTATATAATTGAAAAACAACTTTTTTTTTCTAATGGAATTGAATTACAGTTATTTGAGTATAAATAACCACCAGATAAGTGCAAAACGAATTGAAATATAAGAATGCACATCAATTTTAATAATGTCTAGTTGGTCAATTAGAGTTACCAAGGAAATAACATATATTGTCCATATGACTTTAATATAAAAAAATATTATATGATCGAGAAAAAAATATATTTTGCAAACTATTAAATTATGGACAGCTCTTTTGAAAAAAACAAAACAAAACAAAAATGATCCTATTTATTATGTTTAAGTTAAATATAATTACAATAAAACAACAATAAATAAAGAAAAATTTAACATTTTGCAAAAAGTGGCACGTATAAATAAATAAAAAATATTTGTTTTATGCATAGTATAGATGAAAACAATGAAATCAATGTGCTAAAATAATGCATCTCAATGACAACCTATATTGTTACTAACATGAACTTAATTATTTTGAACTAGCTGATGTAAGATATAAGACTATTATTTTGCGAATCATTTGGGAATAAGTTCACGTGTCATTTTCTCCAAATTTGTCTAGTGAGTATTTTATTTTATTTTTTTGAAAACAATCTTAAACATCTTTCAAATAATTTTCCAATTAAAGCCTCTTACTTCATTTAAGGCTTGTACTTAAACTACACTAAAATAACTTAACTTAATGATTAACATATTAATAAAAGAAAAAAAAAAGACTAATGTAATAATAGTAAACATTATTTCATCATTATAAACATTATTAGTTAACTTCAACTGTATATCCAAAATATTTTGAATCTTTTAAATCCCCAGTCTTTTGGTCTCAGTATTAAAATAAAGGCTTCTTAGCACTGAGGTGACACTCAATGAAGTGCCACCTCAGCGCTAACAAATGCGATAGGGCGTTGAGCGCTCGATACAGATCGAGCACTCAACGCCCTTTTTCCTTGTTATTATTATTATTATTATTATTATTATTATTATTTTAAAACTGATGTGACAGCAATGCCCATACGCTTGGTGCAGACTGAGCGTATGGGCATTGTCGTTGCCCTAATAACATTATATTTATATTTTTATATATAAAGTAAATACTTCTAAATATCAATATTGCTATTTAAAAAAAATATTAATGTTCATACAAATAATATTTAATTTAAAAAATAATGGTATATTAAAAATGTTGCATGTTGGATATAATGATCTAACGCTTTTTTTTTTTTTATTTCTTTACTAAATTGGAATTTTTATTTTAATTTTAATGTTTACACTCATTTTATTTACGTGTACTGCAGGCGTCACGGATTATGGTAATAGAAGGTCGTGAGGCATGTGAAGAACAGCCAATTATCTCCACAAACTTCACTTGGATGTTGAAAACGAGACATTCACGCGTGGATGAGACTAATTTCCGTGACACTAGGCACCATTTCCATCAAAATGATGAATTCAAATGATATATATATATATAAGATTTAGGAAAGAATCAACAAATAAAATGAAAATATGAGTATGATGATCATTGATGAGAGGGAAAGATAAGCAGGAGAAAAATGGCAGCAGAAGGGGGGTAGTGCGCAGTACGCGCTCTCCCTCCCACTGCAATAAAACCGTCCACATTCAAAACCGCTGTAACCCCATACTCTGCCCCATTCATTTCGATTCTCATTCTCAATCTTTGCATGGCTCCGACTCGTCGATTTCTTCGGGTTTGATTCAAGTCGAAGTATAAAACCCACCCTCCTTTTATTTGGGCTCCTTTTTGTTTTCTGTGATTGTGAAGGGGGAAGCAAGATCTCTGGTTAATTTTTTTAGGTATTTCTCCTTTTTTTTTTCTTTTTCTTTTTCGAAATGGGTGTTTGGTTTTGACCTTGGTTTTCGATAAAAACCTGAAAAAATTCGATCTTTCATCCATATTGATCTCATGTTGGTCGTGTTGGAATGAAGGGTATGTGAGATTTGGGTTTTCGCGCTGTGACTTTTGTTTTTCCTTTTTTAGTTTTAATTGATTGGTTCTGGGTTCGAATATGTCAAAGCAAAGCATGCCCATTGTGAAAAGGATGGGAATCTAGTCAAATTGCCATCTAAGAATCTATTTTCTTAATAACTGTTCATGACCGCAAGGTTGATTGCATCGTGATCACTACGGACTCCTTTTGAAGGGATTTTTTTTAAAAAAAATCCTTTTTCAAATGCTGTTTTCATCTGGGCAATGCTGTCTTTTAGGATCTATCGTGAACCTTATTCTCCCTTTACACATTCCCAAGTTCCCTGTAGATCATCTTATACACTATTTTACAATGGATTTCTGGATATCTCCATGAAAATCTTGGCGGGTCTGCTCGAAATATTTTGTTAGTGTGTTATGTCCCAAGCTTCATTAAATTAAATAGGTTAAAATTCGTAACAAGAGTTACTTCAGTCTTCCTCGTGGTTTTTTGAGTCATAAATAGTGATTCAGGCGCCATGATGTGAATCTTGAAGTTTTCTAGAGAGTTGATTTTTAAGATCTCCCTAGAAGATGACTATGATGGTCATTCTTGCAGTTGCAGCAGGATTATTGCTTGAGAGATGTTTGGTTGTGTCTTCTTTAGTTGATTACCTTTTAATTAGCTTCATCATTTTATAGAGCATGATTGGGTGAAACACTAGTATTACCAAAATCAGGGGTTGCCCTTTTCTTATAGGGATTTGTATATTAATTTTTGAAGTGAATGTTGTATTTTTTTTCCAGGATAGAAAAAAGAGGAGTAAACATTCTAATGTCTTCAATTGGAAACTCAACAAATATTTTCTGGCATGAATGTCCAGTTGGGAGACTTGACAGGCAGAAATTACTACAGCAAAAGGGTTGTGTTGTATGGATTACAGGTCTCAGCGGAGCAGGTCAGTTGATGATATATTTTATTCAATTTTTTCCAGGTTACATCTTTTTTTTTAATTCATTGGTTAGTCAATTTGTTATTAGTTTCTATTGCTGACAATAAGTAAAGTTTGGAGTGATAAGCAATGAGAAAACAAACTTCAAAACTTTTAAGTTTCAGTGATATTCCCTAAATCTTCATAATTCTTTAAGTGTAAGAAAATAAAAATTTGAAGGGTGCTTTACAATGAAACACATCTCTTTGAAGAGTTGTAAAACTTGTGTACGAGAGAATGATATGATGGAAAGGAAAATGAAGTGAAAGGTCTGTTTGTGCTGTAATGGAACATTTCTTTTAGACTTTTAGATGTACATAAATTTCCATAGAGCAATGTCAAAATAAGATATCATTCATGATGCTTTCACCAGAGCAAATGCCATTATGGTCTTTCTATTTCTATGCGAATACTTCATGAATAGTGAGCTCAGAATGTTTTATGCGAGTGGAATTCTAGATTTCTTAGATTGAAAATAGCTTGTAGCTTCTTGATCCACTTTCAAGTTATTATGTGTTATTATTGTCCAAAGGAAATTAGAAAATGGAATTATACATCCTAGGGTTGGCAAGAAATTGGGTGTGGACGTGCATAGGTAAGGATAGCGTTTATATTAATTATAAGATGGCATTTTTTTTTTATCTAGCCCAGTTTGTGAAACAAACAACATTTCATCCGGTCCTGTATGTTTCAACAAATGGGAACTGGGGCAGCCCTTAAAAAACAAAAAAAAAAAAAAAAGAAAAAGAAAAAGAAAGAAAGAAAAAGAAGAAGAAACAAAACATGTATTTAATACTGATAATAAGAGCATGGTGCATCTATTGTTAGCAGTGATACAAGAATACAAATCACATGCACCCTGTTTTAAGTGTCCTATCCCTCATACAAACAATTTTCGCCTAACAATCATTGAGAAATTGAAAGCTCGTGACTTGTGGAAGAGGCAAAAATCCAAGAGCTTGTTGTAAGCTTAATCTCCTCCCAACATTTCATTTCATGTTCTGCTATATTATGACAAAATTCTAATGTTTTGCTCTCGCCATATAGATGAAAGTGTAGCAAAGAAAGCAACCCAACATGCTTCCTTTTCCTCCACAGATAGTGATTGCATATGAGAAAAGGAAAAAACCTCCTACGCATCTTGTGGTAGCATAAACCTGTGACCTGAGAAGTTGAACCAGTTCTCTCATATATTTTCCTAGCTACTCTATGGCCAAAGAAAATATGTTCCATTGAGTCTTTATTGTCGTGGTGTAGGGCGCATCAGGTTGGGGAAATTGTCCAGCTCGGCATATTCTTCTGCGGCATCTCTCTAATGTTAAGTTTTTGATGTGAAAAGGCCTGCCTAAAGACCCTTACTTTGGCAGGGACATGTGCACACCATATATGAGCATAACAAGGTTTAACTGGGTTTGAGGAGGATACAGAAAAGGATGAGAGATATGATTTAAGTGAGAAGGTTCTGGTCAGTTCTGGTTTCCAAGGAAGCTTATCTGCCAATTGTGAAAGTCTAACATTAGCCAATTTAATTCCGCTAATTCACGTTTTGTAAGTGCTCCGGGGAAGTGGAAGTTGTATGATATGTTTTTGGTTTGTGCTGAGGTTGGTATTTTGTAGGAAAGAAGCGATTGGTTCATTATGTTAACAGTTTTGATAGCGCGGTTTTGTTTGGGTTTGCACACTTCACCTCTTTTATTTTTTTTTCTTAGTCATGGTTATTAAATTTGATTTACTTTTATTCTTGAACATGAGTAAATAATGATTGTGAATATGAATCAAAGATGAAAATTGAAGCATTTCAAGCTTTAAGCTAACTAAGACATGTATTTGGAGATCAAAATATATGTGAAATATCGATTCTACCCCTTGTATTAACTAGGAACTGGGCACCCATTTTCCTAAACCTTTATCCAGACTCAACCTGCTTTTTTGAAATGGGGATAAGATTAAGATTAATATGCATACTTAACTTGAGTTTTAAAAGGTTCTGTCCATGACTTTTCAACCCACCACAACCAACCCATTTCTGCCTTCCCAAACAATTCACCAACCAAAGGCCAAAACAGTTTATCAAGGAACCTTCATTTACCTAGAGCACTAACAAACAGAGAGTTAGACAAAATATCCCAACTTTTAGATTGATTACACAATGCCATGCTGTCCATCCAAACTGATGGAATCCTACGGATCCTAGACATGTCAAACGAATTTGCATGCTGATCTTAGCGATAATTTTTTGCTACACCAACCACAAAATAACATTTCTCTTTTACTATCTCATCTATGGGAAGCAAAAGTCCCATTTAAACTACAAAGCTTTAAGTGGGCTTTGGCTCATAGAAAGTTGAAAACAATGGATGTTCTGCAACAGAGGTTCCCTAGAATGCGCTTGTCCCCCAATATATGCAGCTTTGCTGTCTGAATGAAGACAAACTTGATCATCACCTTTTCTTTCATTGTTCATATGCAAAGATAATTTGGAGAGAATGGTTTCATTGCTCAGGTAGAAGGTTCAGTTCCCCCCTTTGCAAGTTGAGGAAAGCTGAACACTCTCTCATTTGCCTACTTTGGATAATAAATAGGAAGGAATAGGGAAATTTGGTTTTCTTGCTTCCCTATGGGCTATACTTAGAGAAGAAGAGAAAGAGGTGTCTCATCTACGTGAGGAAGTTGGCTAGCCTATGGATGTATGCTTATCAATTGGCTAGAGGAAATTCAGTTTCAGATTGTATGCTAAACTGGAGCCATCGTATGCACAAAATGTACCCTCTGTATACTTAGTTGATTTTGGAAAGACCTAGGATTTAATGTAATCTTATCTTGCGGTTGTACAACATTTCAAAGAACCGGAGTACTCTTTCTATTAATAAAGTCTTCTTTCCTCTCAAAAACTTTTAAAGATTTTGTCCAGAACCATTTTAAATAGGTTCCAGCCCATTTTGCCACCTCTACTTCATTCAAGGTAATTGAAGGTGTAAGGAGCTAGGGGGAGGTACATGTTTGTTGCTTGAGTAAAGTGATACACAAAATTCTTAAAAAGTTTTATCATATATTGATTTTTGGTAAAGAATCCAGAAAAAATGAAAATGAAATGGAAGTTTTGTATTTCTTTGGATCATACATCATAATGTTCTTAATAGCATTAGTGTTTTTATTTCACAGTTGTTATTAACATTATGTTTATTCCTTTTGATATTTTAACTTTGAACTGAAGAAAGTAAACACATAAATCAAAGAAAACCAAGTGATAACTGTGATGAGTGTAACGACCACTTCTTATTGTTGTTATGAAAGTGGATTGGAGGTTTCTTTTAATGTTTTATGTTGTACGTTCTGTTTTATGTATATTTTGCAAAGAATGTATATCTATATGCCTTTCATTTTTATCTTTAGGAAAGTAAGGCACACCTAAGGTGCATGTTTAAGGTAATATGCCTTGCCTGTCAAGTATTGAGGTGTAAAATGTGCGTCCCATCTCAAGGTGCACCTAAGGCACAGTAAGGTGTTTGCCTTGATAAGACTATTTTCATCCATGCAGATGCATGTTCATGACTTGAAGGTTTGACTGACTATGACCACAACTCAAGAAAACTGGGATCTAGACTGGATGGGTATAGAAACATATTTAAAAGAACTATTTATGGTATTTATATACCACAGCTCTAGAAACTAGGTACTAGACTGTAAGAGTGTAGCAAAGCTCTAGAATGGCTGAGTGGGATTTTAGATTGGAAGAGTTTGTGTAGTTATTTGCTATGCAGTATTATTAACAAGAAATGGCCATGATTCTTTTGTGTCCCCTCCCTCTTGGATGATTAGTAAGTATCAAACTAGCAATTTATTACATTATAAATAAAATTCATAGTTCCTTCTTCCAATGTAAACTTTGAGTATCGACTTTCTCACACACAAAACACAAGCCATAACTCATATTTTTTGTTAACTAATAGTTATTGTTAACATTAAAAGCCAGGATATTTGGAACTACCCCAAAAAAATGGAGATATTAAACTCTTAAAAAAAGATTAAAAGTCATTATACCAAGGGGTGACAATTCCTGTCATAAATGAGTTGTGTTTAAATAGGCCTGACCCATATATTGCAAACCCAAACCCAACCCATTTATTAATCGTGTCAGATTTGTAAACCCAAACTTGACTCGTTTATTAATTGTGTCATAATCGTGTATTTATTTATAACTTATTTAACTTTTTATAATCAAATTTAAAAATTATTTTTATAAAAAATATTAATAAAATATAAAACATATTAAAATAAATTAAGTATTTAAAAAATAATAAAAATTATATTATCAACAAATTAATAAAATAAATTAATTCTAAAATACTTATTTACAATTTATCTTTTAACTTATTTATAATCGTGTTAAACGTGTCATTTTCAAGTTTATCAGGTTAATTTGTTTATAACCCAAACTTAGTCATGTCTAATCGTACTTGGTCCGTTTTGACCCAAACCTATTTATGCTAAGCCCAAACCTCTTAACTTCGTGTTGTGTTCGGGTCAAGTTATTTTATTATGTCATAAATTGCCAGCCCTAATTATACCTTTGCTTGCCTCCTCTCCTTTCCTTTCTCATATTGTTTAATCAAAGATGAAGACTTCAAGTGATAGAATTAGTCCAGTCCTGTTGAAAAGCTTAGCATGCTTCTGTTTTTTGGTGAACCACATATTTTTAACTATGTCCAACTTGTCCAGGAAAAAGCACTCTAGCATGCTCATTAGGCAGAGAATTGCATACCAGAGGAAAACTTTCCTACATTCTTGATGGTGACAATCTTAGGCATGGATTAAACAAAGATCTTGGTTTTAAAGCTGAAGATCGTGCAGAAAATATTCGCAGGGTTGGTAAGTATGCCTCTTCAAGTGATGCTTAAAAAAAGTGCGTTTTGCTAGGAATCAGGATAGGTGCATGATAAAACGTGAAATTTGTTTAGAATCAATTTAGCATGTCATGATTTGTTCCTTCTACTGTTCATATTGATGGTTGTAGCTTGATTATTTGCTAAAGGGCAGATGCCTCTGATTTTCCATTAGCGTTATGGCATTTTGAACCATTGAGGAACCTAAACAGTGTGCTACAAAAAGTATATCGTCTAAGGCAACAATGCAGTTGTGTGATCGGTTCCTCCCTTAGACATACTATCTTTTGGATGAAGTCCAGCCCCTTCTATTGGATTGTATTTATGGATGCCTGGCATGTGTTGTTAACAATAGTATAACTTCTGCTTTTGCCCTCTAGAAATGCCTCTTTGTGACAATAATAAGAGTACCATTCTAACAATTTAAAAACTTTTGACAAATTATTCAGTTATGGCTTCCATTAAATTAGAAATGATTCTTGCTAAAGATGGTGAGAAGCGGCAAACACATTCTTAGATTAGAAACAACTCCAATGTGAAGGCAACACCACATATATTTCTCGTTCGTTAGACCTTGCGATGGTGGGAGCATCATGCATTTGTTATGACTTCATCAACATATGATATGTGTTTATTTAGTTCATGTGAATTAAGAACATTAATATATTATATATTCAGTCAAGTCATTTGAGTTCTAAAATCATTCAAAAAAAAAAAATAGTTTTGTATTTTGCTTACTTTAAATGTTTATTCATTTATAATTCACAACATTTGTTCACTTCATTGCTTGGATGTTGCCTAGCCCCTCTAAGCGCCAGGGAGTGACTAGGTGCTATAAGGGGGTGTTTGTAATTTTTCTTTTTCTTAGAGGGCTTGAAAAATTTTATGGTAAACCCTAAATTATTAAAAAAACTGAATAATCTATTAAAATAAATATTATATACTTATTTTTAATATATTATCTATTTTACACACACAATATAATTATATACATATATGGAGGGAGGGATTAATAAATACATACATAATTCTTCATAGACCTCTAAATAATTAATTTATAGTTTGAGATGAGGCCGCCTTATAGAGGCTTGTCGCTGACCTCTACTTTTCTACATTGACAACACTGATTCACACTTATATTTTTATAGAACTTGTTAGAAATTTTATGTAATTTCTTTTTTCAATGTGAGGCTTATGCCTCATCTTACAGACAAAAACCCCCCCACTTAAACCGCTGGACTCTTAAAACCTTGGTTTGGAATATGCTATTAGTATTTGGTACTTTAACCTTGTTTTTTTTTTTTTCTCCCACTTTTTGTTGACTTCCGAACAGATCTTACTCCTATTAATAATATAAAAATCATTGTGTTTAAGCAATTGTCATCAAAGTCTTGAGGTCTGTTGATTTACACTTTTACTCCACATTGCTAGATGGGTTGTTTGCATCAATTTCTATAAATCATCAATTTGTTTGGATCTAGTGTTGATAGGCCAAAAGAATGTCTCTTGTTAGAAAGGGTTCATATTGAATTCTGTTAAATGTAACTTTTTCTGAAGTTAGAATTATGATGAAATAGGTCACATTTTTTTTTTGGAAATGCATTTGCATGCTTTTCCATTTTAAGAAGTCCTGAAGATAAATACTAATGTTGATTTTAGGGGAGGTAGCAAAGCTTTTTGCAGATGCTGGTTTGATCTGTATTGCTAGTCTCATATCTCCTTATAGAAGAGATCGAGAAGCTTGCCGTGCACTTTTGCCAGATGCAAGTTTTATTGAGGTGAGCAAGCTCTTTAACTCAAAAACTTTGTAATCCTAAACGAAAGAAATTTCAAACTTGGATTCATTCTACTCTTGACAGGTTTTCTTGAACATGCCTCTAGAAATCTGTGAGAAAAGAGATGCAAAAGGTCTATACAAGCTTGCACGTGAAGGAAAGATCAAAGGTATGTGCAGATTCCTATCTTATGAGCTCGCAAGTACTTGCATTTTTTTGAGCAGGATAAACTCTAAATACAATTTGAATCATTTGAGTGAGTTACTTTCTATTTACCCTTTTCTTTTCAATAATGGGGTATAAAAGTACTTGCCTAGACCACGACATAGCATGCTTTATCCAATGGTTAAGTTAGTCAATTTATTCATTTTCACCATTCAACTCTATTTTGAACCACATTTTGAAGCAAGGAGATTGACTCATCCCCCTTAATACAAAAGAATAGTGGAAGTAGATTCATGCAGCGATCACCGTGTAGCAAAGAAAAAGTCTGTTGAGTTGAGTTCTTTTAGCAAATCTTGGCAATAACCTTTAGACCTCATGAACCAAACAGAGAGTTTCATAAACCTTATTATAAATTCTAGGCCTGGAAAATAGAAAAGAGGACTGTAAATTTCCATTCATATTTTTATTTATTTAATTTATTTTTATTGTTCTAATTGCAAATCTTACCTAATTGGTGATTGATCTCTATTTTTTTGCTTGGGAGTTGGGGAAGGAAGAGGTGCAAAGGTAATTTTAAGTTCCACAGTTAATACTAAAGTTAATATTGAAATGAAATGTAATTTATTCATGTTAAAGATATGTATAAATGCCACTTTGAAGGGTTATCCACATAAATATCTAATACACCTATCAACAGAGACCCATACACAGCTCTTAACTCATTCAATACAAAAAGAGACTGCATTGACACGCATCCCTCCTAGTTCAAGAGTCATGCTGAAACAAAGTAACATCTACTCTGTGGTGATGCATGTAGTGATGTGCAAGCCAATGCCAGGTCTGATTATCTGATTTGTGAGTCATTAAAGACTCTTATCATTCTTTCAAGCCAAAGTGCCAACATTGTGGCATATAATGCAATGGACCCAATATGATTTTCTACCTCTTATATGGACTGAATATGAAAAAGAGACAGTCCTTCCTCAACCGTGTTAGGGTTCACTGTAGCATTCCCCTGCAACCTTGCATTCAAGAAACATGTGTTCTATACTTTCTCCTCCCTGCAGACAAAATGGTCCACAGTGTGAGGAGATACATCATGATAGTGCAGGCTTCTGTAGGACATAAAGGTATTGTGATGTCTCCTTGCAAGTAGCCACCCAAAAACACTGACCTCTGATGGAACCTTGACATGCCATAACCATTGTGCAAAAGGGAAAGATTGAAATTGATGGGTTGGGTAGAAAGGCAAGAAGAATGATTTCAAGGAGAACAAACCACTGGAACAGGGTGGAGCAAGAAAGTTTATCCAGGATGGATGAAGTCCTTACAGATTTAAGAGGTGATAGAAGGGTTGGGATTTCATTTTTTTCTCTTAGGTATAATGGTCTTTCAAAGTGGAAGTTCCAGGCAATCTTTTACACGTAAACACCATTATATGAATATACATTCCATGCTTAGTTGTTTCTTATCAGAAAAAAAAAAAAAAGAAAAAGAAAAGAAAAAGAAAAAAGAAAAAAGAAACAAGAAGAAAGGAAAGAAAAGAAAATCTAGGCAAGAAATGATGGCAACGAGAATGAGCACTGGGGAGGATCAGAAAAAAAAAGTGACGAATTGTTTTATTTTTAGTATTGTTTAGCCAATATGACAATGGTTACATGTTTGCCCACGGGGAATCTCCAATCTAGATGCCTTCTGAAAATGAACGCTAGACCCATCATCCACTTGACTTACAAGAATGGGAAGTATAGGTAGGTAAAAGTTGAGCAGATTCTTTCATTATCCCTAATATTTGAGGGCAGGTAGGTCTCTTTGTCCAAACACACTAAACTTACTTTGGCTCTGTATTTTTGGTCTCATTTATTGGCTTTATTGCCTTGACACACGTTGATGATGAATTATGTTGCATCTCACCATGAATTACAAAATGGTGGGTTCAGGAGAAAGATCCTATCGGTAGTATGGGGGCAGATATTGTCACTCTAATTTAGATATACCCACTATATCCTTGTACATACCACACAGATTGATCAATACTAGTCACTCCTTTGTCCTCTACCTACTCTTTCAAGTTTTAGATTAGGCATTGGAGTCACTTTGGAAGGCACTTCACTAGTGCCACCACTCGTTGATAGTCCATCAAGAATTAAATCTCCATACAAGTGCACTCCAGGGGTAATTTAGTATTCACCAACAACGAATTTGGGTCGAAACAATTTCTAAAGCTTTTAAAGGCAATGCAAAGCAAGCACTATTGTACTCTTGTGGTAATGTATGATCCTGATATGATCACAATATAATTCTGATCTTATTAGGAGTGATAATGTCTGAAGTGATGGAAGAATCATGGGCTTGTCTTCTCAATCTTTTCTATTAGCATGATCCTAATATGACGACAAAAGACCTTGAGAAATTTGGGAATTTGGAGGTCATTGGAGAAGCCATTATAGTGAAATCTAAATATTGTGATGACTGGCTAGCTAGTTAAACATCATCATACTTGAATCTGCTTCTTCCGCTCTGCTCTGTTAACGATTAAGTTAACATCCAAATCGCAAGTAGTTATATTTTTCCTGTTCTCTGTTTATGTTATTATTGGTGGAACTTTGGCCACTTGAGCATCTTAAGACCTGTAGATAATGTGATCTGCTGTATCATGCTTTTCAATTGTCCTCAATCTCCCTAAAAGACAACTACTTGTGAGTTGTAATATAATTGTGTACTTGATCCTTGATAGAATGAAATGGGCTCGTATAGCCAACCTTGTAACTGGAAAAAGCTTTGTTGAGTTGTTCCCCCTTTATGCTTTTCACTTGAGACGACCTTTTCATTGCTTTGCAGGTTTCACCGGGATAGATGATCCATATGAACCACCATTAAATTGTGAGGTATATTATGCCATCCATTCTAAATGACATTCTCACAACATAATCCTAGCTATGACAGCATGTCATTGACATCTTTCAATGCATTTTTCACAAGGACTTGTGGACAGCAAGCGTACTAATGAATCTTTCCTAAGTTCATCAATTTCAAAAGCACATCGCCCTGAATCTCTAGCACATTCAAATTTGTTTCTATACAAAACAGTATTTATAAGAACCATCCATTGCCAACTCCAATTCAATTCTGCATCTTCTTCTTCAGTGCATAACGAAGTAATGAATCACATTTTTTTTTTCTCCAGATAGAACTTAAACAAATTGATGGAACATGTCCCACTCCAACTGCCATGGCAGGAGAAGTTGTAACTTACTTGGAGGAGAAGGGGTTTCTTCATGCTTAGAGGAACCGACACAGCGTTTGGGTGTTGTTGCATAATCATTGATCAAAGTCAGTTCAGAACAGATTCAGGTTCCCAAATGGCTGATGGGATTGTAGTTGCTCGTCTTTTTTCTTTCTTTCTTTCTTTCTTTTTTTTTGGGGGAAGAAAATGTCATTAGTTTGTCCTACAAGTCATCATGTGGCAGACTAAAAACTGAAATCACCCTGCGTGCTGTGTGCTAACAACTAGTGCACTTCTATAAGAACTGAAACACCATGTGTGATCTTGGAGGCTGTGACGTGACGTATTGCTCTGTGGAAGGCCCATGAGGTTGATAGATGTATGGAAGGTATCATAATGGCTCTTTTTTTTTTTTTTTTTTTTTTTTTGGGATGCAATGGTTCATCTCGGTTGTTAGTAGTGTAATTAAAAACACAAAAGTGACAATTAGAATTGAGTTTGGATTTTATTTTTTGTGCACCAATATATATGTATAACATTGTAATTTAATGTACACCATGTATTTTATAATTAAAAATAACTTTAGTTTGTTTTTAGAAAAAATATAAAATTAATGCCAAGTAAATAAAAT
>JAJIYU010004413.1:0-24365 GCA_030144865.1 Tinospora cordifolia | reverse complement strand
ATGAATGCTTTAGAACAATCTAGTGATTTCCAATGTTGTCAAGGCGCCACCTAGGCGCTGGAATAGGTGTCTAAACAATTTTTAAAAATTTTAAGGGCATCTCTGCAAATTATTATTATTTTTTAACCTAACCTAATCGATTGAACTGCTCATCATCATTCTTCATCTCTCCTACGAACAGTCATCCAAAATCGAGCCACCCAACTCCGATGACCAGTACTGCGATTCCCTCCAACGATTCTGGTGACTCCTTGCAATGACTTTGCATCGTTCTTCTTCATCTCTCCTACAAACCAGTGAACAAGTCGAACCACCCAACTCTGACGACCAGCACTACGATTCCGTCCAATGACCCTGTCCAACAATTCCAACGACTTTGGTGATCATCTCTGCAATGTTATGACTCTGACAGCTTTGTCCCTACCTCTCTCAGCTCTGTCTCTGTAACTGTCTATTCTCTCAACTCTCTCCCTTCTCAGCTCTCTCCCTTCTCTCCGTCTCTCCCTGTTTCTCTCTCTCTCTGCTACTACTCTCTGTTTTTGTTTCTCTACTCTCTCCCTTATCTAATATATATTATTTATTTATAATTTTATAATTTATATATAATTAAGCAATTAATTAAATATAAATTATAAATAAATAAATAAATTCTAAAATAAATAAATATATATATATATATATAGTGAAGGACTAATAAATAAATAAATAATTCTTTAGGTAAATAATTATTTTAAGGACCACCTAGGCCTCGCCTCGCCTTATGGAAGCTTAGCGCCTCAAACCACCTTACCGCTTTGACAACACTAGTGATTTCTATGTCTAGACCATTGGAAATGGAGTCACTTAACTGGTTTGTACATGTATTTTTGTTTCACTAATTACAACCATCTTAGATATGTCATGATAAAGAGTTTTTTGGGCCACAAGATCGAACCAGATTATAGAGTAGGATTTGAGAAACAATGGTCAACACAATGTTGTCAATGCAGAAAGGCAGTTTAAGACGACAAGCAATAAGGTGAGGCGGGGCCTAAGCTGTCCTTAAAATAATTATTTAAAGGTCCTCAAAGAATTATTTATTTATTCATTTATTGATCCCTTACTATATAAATAGATACATTTCCTTGAAGAATTGTTTAATACTTTTTTATAATTTTATTTATTTCATTAATTAATGATATATAAATTATAAAATTATAAATAATGACATATTAGATAATATATTATGATAAACTCATGATCATCATAAGTTCACATACTTCATATTCATAACATTTCAAAAAGAAGAGTTAATTGTGTGTGTGAGAGAGAGAGGGGGAGGGAGATACGTAAAGAGAGAATGAGAGACGTAGAAAGAAAGACAGAAGAGAGCATAAATAGAGAGAGAGAGAGAGAGAGAGAGAGAGAGAAGAGAGACGTAGAAAGATAGAGAAGAAGAGAGTAGAGAGAGGGAGGGACGCAGAAAGAGAGAGAAGGAGAGATGCAAAAAGAGAGAGAGGCAAAGCAAAGAGAGTGGGAGAGACATAGAAAGAGAGCAGAGAGAGGGAGAGAAAGCCGAAAGAAAGGAAAAGAGACGCACAATGAGATGGAGACAGTCGTAAGAGTCGCTCGTCGAAGAAAACGTCGGAGTTGCTGACTGATGTGTCGGAGATGATTGTCGGAGTCTCAGAGATGATCGCTAAAGTTGGTTCGAGTCCTTTAACTTTGAGAGGTTTGATAACAGAGTTATTATATTTAGGTTAAAATTTAAAAAAATTAGTAATTAATTTAAAACCCTCCTATTTTTTAAAAATTTACAGAGAAGCCCTCCCAATGCCTAAGCGTTGAAGGGGCCTAAACGCCTAGGTGCCGCCTTGACAACAGTAGGTCAACGAATTGCTAACTTGCCCAAGCTCTTGGCCATGCAGTCCTTGTGGGCCCTTGTCGAGTCCCTCTTTGATTCTGTTAGGGATCATTGCTTGGAGTTGGCTAATGGCCAACCCTTCAAGTTACCAAAGCTATTAGCTCATTCATAAATGCATGAATTTGAACTTTCAAATGGTACTTAGTGGTAGAATCAAGACAAGTTGCCAAAATAGTTACTACTGAACTCTGAATAATAGTAATTTACTAGTAATACCATGCAGTAAGAGATAATAGGCATTCAACATTATCAGACTAGAGAAATATAAAAACTCACCTGGAAACAAACTCCAAAGGTTTAGTGATACCACTGGATTGGATATGATATCCACAATTATTTCTGTTGTCCACTTTTGAACTTAAAACTTCCTCATCCACGATGAAGATCTGTTTTAAAAAGCACACTGCAACTTCACCAAATAGGAGGAGAATGGTGCTCTTATTCTTATTCCTCAAATAGTCATCAATGCCAACATCGTGATTGCTCGTATCCTCTTTTAAAATATTTAAGAATATGCTACATAAATCCTCAGCAAAACAGTTCATGTTCAGACAGTCAGACTGCAAAGAGCAATTAATGGAACCATAAAGTAACCACCAAACACCGAGAATAAGTTCAAGCTCCATCCCATTATGTGAAAAAACCAAAGATGAGTCTACGAAACTACTAGTGTTCCCTTGGCTATATAACTTTTGGGGGCAAAAGCACACAACAATTGGGTATGCTAAAAACCAGCATAGTGTCAGATAATTGTCACTTTTGATCTCAATCTTCAATGAAGTAGTTTTGGAACAATCTAGATGCTCTTTCAGGCAATTTGCAACAACCTTCCATATCTGTAACCAGGAAACTCTTTGCTTGTATAAGAAACTGATAATAACACACAAGTTCTCCAAAGGATTGTAGGAGGATAGCATAAACTTGAGTTGCTGCTCCAGACCTTGCAGAATAATGTTCATCTGAGATTCATTTGAAATTGATTGAGATGAAATACAGATATAAAGTATAGTCAAATAAAGCATCGGTGAAACCATATCCATATAATTTATTGAGTCCATTCCTTTTGCATATGGATATTCAAAATCATTGACCAATTGCAAGTCACTGACATATTTAAGATCTAATGCAACTTTATAAAGAGGGGATGCAAGTAAGGAAGGTTCTAATTCCACCCTGACGACATCAATAAGATGTAGAAGCATACATAGAAACTCATGGATACCAAATTCTCTTGAAGTTAAATCCTCAAAAAATTGCTTTATTGAATGTAAAATTACATTCAAACACCTCATAATCCCTTCATAACAAATGGACAACTTCTTCCATGCATTTTGGACTCCCTTCAAAGTAGATCTGAAAATTCTCACCGCAGCATCACAAGCCAAACTTCTAAACTCAGCAGATGAACTCTTCATTGACTTTAGATTTATGAGGGCATGAACCATCTTTAAATGAAAGTCTAACATACTAAGATCCCAAGGCAACCATTTAATGAGATATTTCCTGGAGGAGTACTTATCAACATGGGAAGGTGCAATCAAAGAAGTCTTAGCTGATAAATGACAGAGAACCTGGCATTTCCCATCATGATCTCCATCTCTGCATTTTGCTGAAACAAACTCATCAAGAAGATCTAAACAGGAATTCCAAAGCAAGATGTTTTTACCATTGGGCCCTATTTGAAAGACTACATCAAGGATGGGCTCTAAGACCAATTTTACTACTGAAGAGTAATTAACTGAGTGATCAAGTTTATGAAGCAGATAACACCATGTATTCAGGCAAGCCAAGTGAACTGATACCTCACATTTGCTCGAAATTATGCCTACCAGTGGTATCATTATAAGCCTTACACTTCTTGAAAAGTCATCTGCTTTGTTCTGATTATGCTTCCGTCGACAGCAGTCCACTGTCACAGCCCTGCTTGGCTCAACACCACACCCCGGAGCCATCTCTGTCCCTAAATCTTCCAATGGAATAAAAATAAGTGCATCAATTAAACCTTTCCAAGAACTCTGCATGCAAAAAGACCACATGTTATTTCGTCTGGACATATTCAAACTCGGATGTATGCAATACTCAAAAAGCATGCTTAGACAGGGTAGGACTTGACATTCATGGATCTGAAATTCTAGACATAGCATATTAAAGTAAATTGGAACAAAGAAAATTGTCAAAGTTCAATGATGCATGACCTCAGCCACTGTATCTAAAGTAGAAATTATCTGATTTAGCAAAAAAAGTTTCAAATTTATTTATTCATTTAGGTTTCATATTTTCATGAACATTTTGATGATGTTAAAGAAAAGTGCCAAAATGTTTTTAAAGCTCAATTTCTATTGACAACTTACTAAACAGCAGATTACATATTATCTTAAAGGGCTCCACCTACCCCTCAAGTAGGCTAAAGTTGAATGGATATGATAATCTGGACAATTGAATCCACATATTCTGGACGAACAACCCATCAGTCCAAATATAAGGATCAAAACAACTTGGCTAGTTGATGGTAATTGCACTATGTTTCGGTTATCTAAATGCTAGTCACATAATGGGAGCCAACTCGTTGTGGACTAAATGAGGAATGACACAATTAACTGATGGCATGAGCCATAAGGAACCATAAACACCATGCAAGGGCTTAAAAATGCTCTATCAGTCCAATATAGGATACAACATAGTGTAACTTAAATACCAGAGAAGCAATTTGAATTTTTGGATCAGAATCAGAAAATGTCTGCTCAGGTATTTTCAGCATTTCATTAACTAAATGCCTGTTCTTCAAGGCATGGGGTCCAAGTAAGCAGATGAACCACCCCCATGCTTGAATGGCATGTAACTTTCGCCCAGGACTATGCAACATTTCCTTCATCTCTGACAGTAAGCTCTTCTTAAGGTCCATAGCAAGAGCCTGCCAAAATAAATAAACCAGCTGAGAAATCTAAATTATAGAAAAACCTTATCACAGGAAAAATTAGCACCCGCAACAAATTATGGATTGAAGTAACAAAGGACTGACAAGAACTCATGTCAATGGAGAGCAACTGCTATTTGTCTGAATCCTCGGTACCTTCAGAAGCGGGTTTCAGCTAGGGAAGGGTAGTGCTTCTATTTGAGATTTATCTTGTGAAATGGTTTTTTAACACCAAAAAGGTAAGGACAAGGGCTCAAATAATGTGGACATGCATGGCTCAGTATATACATATGAAGCTTGTTTTAGATATGTATACCTGTCCCCTCCACTTATTGAGACACAAACCTCATTAAACATGTACATTTATAATTTTACATAGATTTTAATAGCAAAACTATTTACCCTCCCCAGGTTGGTATACTCTCATCATTGATTTTAGATACCTAAATCAATCTATAAGTCACTATAAATTCTCCACTTATTGATTTAGTGACCCAAAACCAAGCTTCATTTCCTAAATCCTAAGGTATATTGGCAGCATGCAAATGCAATATTGAAGGTATGTGTTGTAAAACAGAATTCAGAGCTTCTCTTGGAACCCTCTCAGACAATAGCCAGGGAAGAGTAGAATGTAGTCCTATACAAGTTGTCATTCCTGGAGGTCTCCAAAGGAGAAATGATTTTAGGAATAAATAAGCCACAATGTTTTCTTTTCAATAAGAATCAAACAACAGCTTGATCGAAGAATCATAGGGTAGGTTTGGATGTTCTTATTTCTTAATTACTTATAACACATTATAATATTATTTTATTGATTCTTTGGAGTTGGAAACGAGATGTGGTTGATTTGAAGCATAGCAGAATATATGGTTAATGGTTTGTACTTATTTTGGCATACCCATAATAAAATCAACCAATGAGTTAAGTATTAAGTTTCTTGTAGTACTAATTGGAAAAACATGAAACTACAATATCATGCGATTTTTTAGCTTACATGTAGTTTTTTAAAGATACTTAATTTGACCATGTAACAAATCCCATGAAATTGGAAAAAAAAATGCTTTAATAAGCTGAAGCATCTAATTTGATTATGTAGGGTTAGGAAGAAAATCCAAATCATCAATTGTAGTTTAAGGAACACAGAGATTTCAAAGTAACAACTTTTCGTTCCGAGTTAACAATTGGGTTAATGAGATGCACCTTATCCAAGCATGATTGATTGACAAATTTCTTTATTGATATTTGATACTACAACACACTTATGGAGAGGTTCATAAGTAGCTGTTCCTTCATTCTGTTCAGTAATATCAATAAGGTACTTTCATCTGATAAATGTTTATAGTGTCTTAAGAGGACACCACAAGAACCAAAGTACACTACCAAACACCATAGGCAAAATTGGACTAAATCATAATGATTAGTGGAAGAGAAAGAGTAAGATTCAAATTGTAAGTCAGTTCATTAACTGTGCCAATTCTGCAAATTGATCCTATAAATATAAGCAAAGAAGAAATGCATCACTCATTTTTTTTGATTAATTGTCCAAAGCAGGGTGTTTTCAAGTCATGATTACATAATCAGGTCCTAAAGTAGATAAAATACAGACTCAAAATTGGGTATAGAATTTCCAAGAAAGAGCAAAGATAGAATAATGGCTTAAACTTTGTATTAACGCTGAAAACATTAGATTAAGGCAAAAAAGGGGAACAAACGAGTACTAAAACTAGAACCATATAATCAATGACAAGTTAATTCAGTGGTTAGGTGCAAGTACAGCTACCTTAAAGGGCTCAACTTCGAGTCACATCCCACCACTTATTGGCCGGTGTTTGCAATTGTGCGGATTCGTGGGGACATAAGTCCCTGATACCCATTAATCTCACACAAGAAAAAATGAAGAAGCCAGACAAGACTATATAATATAATATGTACAATCAAGCAGTAACTTGAAGTGAATAACCAATTTATGCTTCTCTTTAAAAAGCTCTAATTACTAAAAAGGGAGATCTCTAAAGCATGGAATACCTTAGAAAGAGACACTGGTGGAGGAAATATAACCGATCTGATCTTCATAAAACATCTTTCTGTCATATCCCTCTCCCTCTTGTCAATGCTCAGAAGTCTTCTGCATATAAGAGGAGTCCATATATTTGATGTAAACCTCATTTTTTCACCTAGTTGAACCGCCAACTTCATTAAGGCCTGCAGTAATGGAATTTAGAAAATGCAAAGAAGTTTCATACTATGAATGACTTCTCAACAGAATTTTATGAAATTCAATTACTTAGTGCAGAAATTCTAATTTTCAGCAAGCTTGTTAGACGCTGCTGCCATAGTAGGGGTCCTTTATTTGACTGGTCACTAACATGGTCCAACTGTCTCCCTCGGTGGTTTAAAGGGAAGGTTAACTGGTGTTTAATGGTGGATTTTCAGCTGCGAGGCAACGTAACATTAAGCACTTCTGATGCTACCCGTAATTGTAATTTACCATACACATGAAGAATTATATTCCTTGTTTCCACTTGAAAAAAAATGGAGAAGTTTTAAGGTAAATCCAAATTGATCCAAGTATGGGTTTGAAAATTCAAGGAATCAAAGTCAAGTGGATAGATGATAAATGTACAGAACTTAGTGAAATTGGTAACAAAGGCATTACAACTTTGAAGTAGGATACAGACAGTTGTTCCTGATAACTTCTAAATCCATATCTTTGTTGCAGCATTTGATTTTGGGATACACTTACTGATATGGAAGATAGTTTGAAGATGTTTGGCTAATCTTCTATGAAAAATATAGATTTTTGAAGAGATTTAGCATCATCCTCTGTGCATTTTCAAATAGAAAGCACACAAGTCATCCATATCTTTGTTTCAGCATTTGATTTTTCACTTGAAACTTTATTTTACAAAGATAAGTACCATGCAGTAACATCTCCCTGATGTATTGGCAGTTTAAACCAATATTTACAAACATATATAATCCGCGCATCCTTATAAAATACAGTTAAATCAAATAAGAAAAGGTTGAATACCATGCAACTAGTAATAATACCTGAAATGCCTCAAATGTTGTTGACAAAGATCCAATTGGATTGTCAAGGGCATAAATAATAGTCCTCAATAAAGAATTGAAGTGAGAAGCTAGAAATGCTGCATTAAATTGTTGAATAGAAATACACCATACTCCTAGGTTGCAAACAGCCTGTAATCAGGAAGCAAGACGTCACAGTTATAGAGTGGATGAGAGAACCAGAATTATGATGTTTTACAAATAAAAAGAACTTGCCTTCATTTTGGTAGTCATAATTAGCTGTACTAACGATTGCACTACTAGTGTAGCAATATCCTCTACAAAGAGCCATGAAAAAGATTTTACATAAGAACTCTAGTCTCTCTTCAATTTTGCACAAGCTAGAATAAGAAAACTGAAGTGAAACCAACAATAGTGGGATACCAGCTTTTCCTTATTTATTTGTTTGGCAACTAATTCTCACAGAGAAAAAGCCAAACATATGAAGCACACAAGACATAATGGAATATTAATAATAATAAAAAAAGATAGTTTTATTAACTGAGATTACACTAACAACTTAGTAATGGAAAAAGCTGAAGGATTTAAAGTTCAACTAATTTATCAACTACTAACTCATTGAATGTGCACATCCTGTTCAATCATGAACTAATCACCAACAGCAGGGGCACATCAAGAAAATGTCTTTGCATTTGGACCCTCCAGGTGTTTGCATTGTGTACCTTGATGGATCACACCCAAAAAATGACCTTGGAACTAATAATGCAATCTAAAACCAAGATATAAGCAGGCTGTTGACATAATATCAATTTGATTAAATTTGAAATACACAGAGCACATCTTAATACAGAAATCAGGCACAATACAGTTCGTAATATAAAATCTGCTGTCAACGGATTGCTTCAATAAATAGTAGATACGCTGAAGTCGTATGCAGTTCCAAACTATACAACTCCAATTTGAGAACTGTCTTCACACACCAGTACAATGACTTAACTAACACATAACCATGCATTTTCCTTGGAACAATCCACCAGAACACAATCCCAGATGCCATCATTAGTGGCAGGTAGATGTATCAATGATTTTATTTCACCATATATATATATATATTAGAATATTAGAACATGTGGTATGTTGTATTAGAATATATGATATGTTAGATTATATGGTACATTGTATCTTCAGGAGATATTGTCAATAGCTATAACTTACTATATTTTGTAATAAGTAGTCATATTTATCTGATTATCTCGTATTCTTGTCTATATAATTGTGATGAGTGATCAATATAGAGATAGACATACCAGGTTTAACCTAAATCACAAAACTCTCATTACCATGGCTACAGAAGAAGGCAACAACAAAGATAGTGGTGATGGAATGACCAAGAGGAAGATGATTTCTCCTTATGACATAACTTTGATAGACAATCGTGGAAGCTTGATAACACAAGTCCAATTGAAGGGAGAAAATTATGATGAATGGGTTCGTTCTCTCCAGATTGCCTTGAAAGCCAGGAAGAAGTTTGGCTTCATAGATGGAACGATCAAGCAGCCAGATTAAAAATCATGAGATCTTGAAGGTTGGTGGACTAATAATTTGTTATTAGTATATTGGATAATGACTGCCATTGAACCTCCACTATGTTTGACCATATTTCACATCGTGGTGCAAGATCTTTGGGAAGATATAGGAGAAGGATTTTCAGTAGCCAATGAAACACACACAACAGTTGGAAGCTGAATTTGTCAAGTGCAAACAAAAGAGATTGAGTATTGTTACCTACTATGGAAACTGTAGAAACTGTGGGAAGATTTGGTAGACTTAAATAGTTGCCAAAGTGCAAGTGTCTAAATTTTTACAAAAGAAAGTTTTGTGAAGATTGTATTCAGCAAAAGAAGATGGTGAATAACTTGCTTCCATTCCAAGTTCCTATATTTACCAAAAGAATTTTTTGGTAATTGTTGTATTGAATTGAGGCTTTCCTTGGTTCTTAAGATATGAAGAAGATAATACACAAAGGTTATGATGAGCCAGAAGATGCTGCAATTTTTTCTCAAAATCAGAAAATGTTTTACACACGGTATAGATAAAGAGAAGAGGTGTGTCTTCAAAGGTTAAAAGGCGACTTTGAAGCTTTACACATGAAGGAATTTGAATCATTTTCAAATTACAATGCAAGAGTATTTGCAATTATGAATGAGATGAAGAGGTACGGAGAAGCCATGAGTGATATCATAGTGATTTAAAAGATCCTTAGATCTTTGATAAAGAAGTTTAATCACATTGTTGTCGCTATTAAAAAAATCAAAAGACTTCGAGATGATGACTACTGATCAACTCATGGGTTCCTTACAAGCCCATGAAGCAAAGATGTTGAAGAAGAAGAAAAAGCTAGTAGAGTAGATTTTATAGAAAAAGCTTTCTTTATAAGAAAATGAAAGTCATGATGAGCATGACCATAAAAGAAAAGGACGTCAATTAAAAAATGGTCGTATTTAACGTCCCAGTGAAGGAAGAGGAAGAGGTGGAGGTAAGTTCTTCAATAAAGAAGATAATAATCAAGGCCAATATTTTTCAAGAAGACACAGAAGACAAAATAACTATAAGCCAAGAAGGTTTGACAATTCTCAAGTTCGATGTTGTAAACGCCAGCAACATGGCCACTATTTGTGGGAGTGCCATAGTAAGAATGTTAAGGACAAGTCAAAAATGACACTAAAGTTGTGGAACTAACCCTTTTGGCACTCAAAAGAGATGTAGATGAGAAGAGTGGTACTAGGTACTAAGATACTAGTGCATGTAATCATATATGTGACAACAAATCAACATTTTTGAAGTTCAATGGCTCTGATACCACTTTGTTGGAAGTATACAAAGTTTGAAGAGAAATGAGAGTAAAATAAAAAAAATAAAAAAAAGAAACTAGAAATATTTGTTCATTCAACTTGATTCCGAATGTTATGAGCGCATAGGTTTATATAATGCACAGCATGAGCATCCACCATTAAACGACATGCATAAATCACTTAAATCTCGACTCAAACATGTATCATGATAGAGGCAAATACATGAACACGAAATAATACATAATTCATCTATAGCACATTATTCATGAATTGTCATTTATTTAGTTTATATACTTCATTTATACAATTCATGTATATGTATTATTTCATATTTCATGCATTTGCATTTATCGTAATAAATGCATGAGATTGGTACATAGGTGCATACATGTATGAGTCTAGATTGAAGTGATTCATGTATATCATTTTAATGGTGAATGTTCATGTTAAGCACCATATATGTATGGATCCATATATGTATCCATACATTTGGAATCAAGTTGAAGGAGCAAATACTTCTTTTTTTTTTTTTTCTTCTCTCATTACTCTTCAAACTTTGTGTACTTCCAACATGAGGTATGCAAGTGCAAATTCGAGTCTGCATTGGAGAAGAAATGTGAAGAAAAGAAGGTTCATGGATTTCTCATGGGATTTGATGAGACATTTCATTTAAAAATAAGGTCCAATATGCTAGCCCAGGACCTAATGCCAGGTTTAAATAGAGTTTATTCAACTTTAGTGCAAGAAGAATGTGTCATAACCATGGCTTGTGGGAAGGAGCGTGGTGAGATAATGAGCTTTGATGTACAAGTTGAATCTAAATCTTGTGACCAAAGTAAAGGGAAAGACAAAAATGCAATGTGTACCAATTGCAGTCGTACTGGGCATGAATCAGACAATTGTTTTCAGTTGTTTGGTTATTCTGAGTGATGGGGAGAGTGTCCTCGTGGAACTAGACAAGGAAGACATGGAAAGGCCAAAGAACAAGTGATAACATCTAATGGTAGAGGACATGGGGGAGAAATTGAGGCAAATGTAGCACAAGTCTTGACACCAAGAGTAGCAATGAATGTCGAAGTTTCAGATCCAGATAAAACTGATATTAGTGGAATTAGTGGTGAGCAATGGCAAACATTGATTAATCACTTGAATGCTGCCAAGATAGCAGCTAATGCAAACTGACCAGTAAGCATTTTTCCATACAATGGATCATCAACACAAGAGCTTCTCAACATATGACAAGACAACTATGTGGGTTCAAGAGTCATGTTAAAGGGAAAATAACAATAGCAGATAACTTATTATAATAGTAAATAAACAGCAAGTGCTTAAAGATAGAGAAGACCTAAGAGTTGGTTACGCAGTTTCGTCAACACCTACGTCTACGAGGCGTAGCCCAAATCAAAGAATTCACCATGATCAAGAGATTACAACAACTGCAGCAGGATCAAGAAACTGTATCAGTACTTTGCAACAGGGATCAAGACATGATAACGACAAACTCCTCTCATTTTCTAAAGTTGGGATCGACCTCTAATAATCATATCAGCACCAGTGTTAGATTATCCTTGCCTCGCTGATTCACAACGGTTCAACTAGAGTATTCGACTTCTCATTCACACTCACTTGATCACTCGTAAAGCAAAACATGAAAGAATGAAATAATCAGCACAATTACACTGTAATTTAATCATAAAATATACAGATCTTTGGCATCCTAAGTGATCATCGAAACCTCTAAGTACTTCTGTATTTATAGGCGTGTGCATCGAACACAATCTGTTCAAGGAAGATTTCTGGGCTGAATTTTAGGCGTGACCATACTCACAGCATCAAGTAGACAGGTTGGACCTTTCTCTCTTCTTTCCAAGTGTGGTTAGATCCTTCTAAAATTTTCCTTCTCTTTAGAGTTGACCGACAGCGTGTCTAGAAAATCCATTGTATTGGAAGGTAACCCAGCAGATTGGATTTAAGGAAATAATGTTTTGAGGAAGGATTCTTCACAACTTGATTTCCTTCACTATCTTGGCTTGTGTATTCAAGATAGGATAGAATATTGTCGTTTCTCAGAATCTATCACAACTAACATTCTCGAATTTAAACATTTCCAAAAGTAATTGGAAACTTTGCTTAACCAAAGATGTCTATTTTGTCTAATGTTTCTATCTTTTTCAACATACATATATGCAAAGAAGATACTAAAGATTGTTGCATTGTTTCCAAAATACGTAGATGCACAATCAGCATGTCTAGTTAGCACCAAACATGCCAACTCAAGGTGTCACGTCATACACGATGTGACATTCTCCCAACAATCTCCTCCTTTGGCATTGTGTGGTGCAAAACGCAATAATATGTTACATATATGGGCAAAATTAACACACTAAGAGCAAGCAAAACAAATAACCAAAACAATTTTGTCATGCAACAAAAAATAATGCAAGCATTGAGTAAGCTGGATGGTTTGACATTCACAACATATAATATGTGTTGACTGTCCAATGTATAATAAAAGAAGCCCACAAGAAGAGTTCAAGCATGTAGCATATTAGTGTTGCAATAGTAAGGTAAGATAGAAAGACATACGCATACAAGAAAGATGTGAAAACAGAAGAAGAAACATGCATAAAGTATAACTACACAAGAAGGTATAACTGCACAAAATTCTCCCCGTTTATGCACTATACAATACCGCTGAAGAATGCTTGAATGGCTGCCTCTCCACAGTAATAGCCGTCAGACGAGCCTTTAAGTACCCAATGTAGCTTTGGCGATCAAAAAATGGAGTAGAAGGGTGTACTGTGGAACCATTAAGTCCATCAAAAATAAGATTAGAAGATGAGGACTGAACTAACAAGCGTGAAGATCTCCACTCCACCTCAATGTGAATCCGATGGGATCCATCTAGAAGTTTCTTTGTGATCCATACTTTCCCCTGGACCAATGTGTGCTCATCTGAAGGAATGGAAAGTTTATGTTTCCTAGCTAGAATGGTCATGATGGTGCATGGTAGGAGCAGTTTGTTATAGGTTGAAATGGATTCAGCGGTTTTGATGATTGCATTAAACATGATTTGGCCAATGTTGATCGAACGACCAATGCTAATGGCATAAATTAGGACGACCCTATCATGATAAACGTTGGCATTATGTGTGGTGGGCATCCACACACACAAAGACAATTTAAACAGTAGGGAATGTTTGACAGTGAGAAGAGAGGCTTTAATTCCCTCAGCTCCAACCCAAGTTCTCTAAGTATCCCAAGTCAATATGCGTGCCACTTCATCCATGTCAACATCAATATCAAATGGATTCAGAGGATCACAGTCAACAGGTGGAATGCCTAAAAAATTACTGATGACAAATGGGAAAAACATAACGACCTTCCCTTGGACATAATTGATATGAAACTATGGTGAAGAAAGAAGTTTGATGGCTAGGTCACGTTTGCATAGAATTTTTTTCACCTAGGATGGGGAATAATATGTATGACACAATGGATTGCAATAAGTGTTGGGCTTGTAACAGAGGCATGAGTCCAACATTCTCAAAGTCTGGACAGCGGATAACCCTCTCAACCCAAAAATTTTTGGGCATATGGCTTTTTTGCCAAGGTCACAGAACAGGGGAGTTTTGGCAGCAAATGCGTTGATCTTTGCCCTTCGAGGAGTGCGTAGCATAGAGATGGGGTGATTGCCTTTGGAGGGCTATGTAGGAGTAGGTCGTGAGCCATGGTGCGGAGTAGATGTGGTCACTAGTGCCCTTGTTCCGTTAGTGGCAAGAGAGGGTGGAGCAGATCACTGTGGTGGACCATCAGTGGGCAAGAGCCCGTGGTCCAAGGTAGTGGGGACAATGGACCCTTGTTTTTCTTTAGAGCAAGACATAGGTGGGATCGAAGGTGTCAAGGGTGGGACGGAAAATCAGAAGAAATGGAAAATAGTACCTGAACGGGCGAAGATGAGCGTTCACGAATGGAGCTTGAACCTTCATCGTGCTTCTTTTTTGGCGTTTGGTGGAGCTACGATAGTAGTGACAATAGGTGTACAATGGGAGGTTCATAATCGGATGAATATAATTCAAGGCAGAGAATTGGGCTAATCAAAGCTGAGCTTGGAGGAATGCAGACCAATTTTCGTGCAAGGGTCTTGAATTGTGGTGGTCGCCTTGTAGGAGATCCAACTTCTTGTGAGAACCAGAGGGCAAGAACAAGAGGTCATCCTGAGCCATGACGGGTGGTAACCATGATGACAGTTCGACGATGAACTAAAAAGACAGAGAGAAAGAAGAGCTCCAGCCGAGAGAGGAAGATGAACATTGTGAAAGTTCGGTGCGAAACAGAGACTAAAATGGAAAGAGAGGCGTTACGAGAACCCTGGGCATTAATGTGCTTTTAATAGCCAAAAAAATTTATCAAGCCCATTTACATTAATATATATATATAGTACTAATGAATTTATAAACCTAATGAGGTTCTCAATTTTTCAAATTGAATGGCACCTAACGGTATGGCGAAGATTCGGCTAGGTAATTTTTGGTCACAACATGTTCGAGAACAAGTTTTGTCATCCACTAGTTCTCTAATGAAGTGATGTCTAATGTCAATATGTTTAGGACGAAAGTGCTGAACCGAATTTTAGGAAATATCAATAGAACTTTTATTGTCATTGTATAGGATCATACATTCATGTCTAGTACCATAATCTTCCAACAATTGTTTCATCCATAACAATTGGGCACAACTACCTACCGCAATGTATCCAGCTTCAGCTATGGATATGAGCTACAAGATTATTACCTACATAAAAGTATCCTCCCGTTGTGTTTTTCCTATCTTCTACGTTACTTGTCGAATCAGCATCACTATATCCAACTAAGTCAAGATTGCTATCCCTAGTCATCTAAAAAAACATTCGATGGTCCCACTAATATATTTGATGATGCATTTAATTGCAACCATATGAGACTCCTTTGGTGTTGCTTGGTGTCTTACACACCCCCCCACACGATAACTCAAATCAGGTCGACTTGTAATTAAGTGTTAGACCCTTGAACCCGATCACCAAACGAAGGCTTAGCTTGGCGAGCCAAGGGCCAAGCGCTTGTGCACCTCAGAGCAAGTTGCACACAGTTGCTGGATGACTTGAGGTTGTTGGAAGTTCTAGACGTGCAGGAGCATGACAGAACGTGAAAAGGCACAAAGAGGTGGTTGGAACCAGTATCCAACCACCCAAGGACGTGACACACGAATACTGGCCACTTGGGTGACAGTTGCTGGATGACTTGAGGTTGTTGGAAGTTCTAGACGTGCAGGAGCATGACAGAACGTGAAAAGACACAAAGAGGTGGTTGGAACCAGTATCCAACCACCCAAGGACGTGACACACGGATGCTGGCCACTTGGGTGAGACTCTAGCGCACTCACGGGAAGGACGTGATTGAGGAGTAACCAACCCCGAATAGCAGTCATCAACCTATGTTTCAGTTGAGGTTTGCAACAAAAAATTTTGGACATCCGTCAGACTTGTGACAATTTGGTATTAAAGCCACGAGAAATGGCTGGTGATAGCACACGAGAGGCGATTAACAACTTGAAGGAGAGAATTGCAGAACTTGAACAAGCCTTGACAAATATTGTTCAAACAAGTTCTGGTTCTAGAGTCGAGAACCCCAAAACGAATGCTTTGAGTTCCAAATTTGAAGCCTTAGAATCTCGCATGATGGAATGGGAAACCAAGTGGGAAGAGATGGTAGCGGATGTTCGTGTTGTGGGGAACCTCTGCACAGACACGGCACAGAATGTGGCCACGGAGATTGGAGTTTTGAAACGTGCTGTGAATAAGGGTCCCCAAGGTGTGGACGTGCCAAAGACCAAAGTCCCAGAACCAAAGGCATTCAGTGGAACCCGACATGCCAAGGAACTGAAGAATTTCCTATGGGATATGGAACAGTATTTTACTATGTTCGTACCCCAGAGGAACAAAAGTTGACTTGATGGTAATGTACCTAACAGGAGACGCAAAGCTTTGGTGGCGAATCAGAGTGAATGATGATGCTACAGCAGGTCATCCCATGATCGAGACGTGGGAGACCTTGAAGAAGGAACTGAGGATCAGTTCCTCCCTACTAATGCAACCTGGCTGGCTCGAAATGCCTTCAAGAAATAAAGCAGACTGGCACAGTGAGGGAGTATGTCAAACAATTCTCCTCACTGATGCCAAATATCAAGAATATGTCAGAACTCTTTAATTTCACGTCTGGGTTGTAAACATAGACCCAGGCTGAGTTGAGGAGGCAAACGATCAAAGATCTTCCTTCTGCTATTGCTACGGCGGATGCACTAGTAGATTTCAAAGCTACATTTTCATCGTCCAATTCTGATGCAGGGAAGGCTAAGTCCAAAGACAAGTTCTCCAAGGAAGGCAAAAAGGGAACTTCTAAAAAAAGTCCACTTTCTACAAGGAGGACAAGAAGGTAACGAAACATAAAGGACAGTCCAGCAAGAACTCGAACCAAGGGTGCTTCATCTGTGATAGGCCTCATCGAGCTCGTGACTATCCCAAGAAGAAGAGATTGGCGGCGTTGGTGGTTGAGGAAGAGAACCCTACAAACCAGATGTGGGTCAATCCTTTAAGACTGTTAAATGTCATTCAACAGCAAGCAAACACCCCAGACAACGGGTTGATGTACGTTGCGGTCGTGATCAACCGAAGCTTTGCAATCTTGGCAATGATTGATATGGGTGCCACGTACTTGTTTGTTGACGTCCCTTTAGCAAAAAGCCTCAGGTTAACTCTCTCCCTAAACCTAAGTCGAATGAAGGTGGTAAATTAAGAGGCAAAACCTATTAAAGGCGTTGCAAAGGGAGTTGAAATCAAAATTCAAGAATGGTCAGGTATTGCTAACTTCATGGTTGTCCCGCTGAATGATTTTGATATTATTCTGGGCAATGATTTCTTGTAGGCTCAGAATATTGCTGTGATGCCTTCGATAAAAGGATTATTCATCATGGACAAAGCAAACCCTTGCTTTGTGCTTGCTAAGAAAGGGGAAAGGAAACAGTCCCCGAAAGTCGTACCTATGTTGTCGGCAATTCAAGTTAAAGATGATCTACGAAAGATCATCTTACTTATGTGGCTAATTGTTGGAGGTCAAGGAAGGAATAGTCATGAAAGTCCCCAAACAAGTTGCTGAAGTACTGAGAGAGTTCGAGGACGTAATGCCCCCTGTGTTGCCAAAGAAGTTACCTCCAAAGAGGAACATAGATCGTGCTATCGAACTGGTGGATGGTGCTTGGGCCCCTGCACAAGTACCTTACCGGATAGCGCCTAAGGAACTCAAAGAACTACGAAAACAGTTAAAGGAGTTACTAGAAGCAGGCTACATTCAACCGTCCAAGGCCCCATTTGGAGCGCCTGTGCTATTCCAGAGAAAACAAGATGGAACGTTGTGGATGTGCATGGATTATAGAGCATTGAACAAACTCACCGTAAAGAACATGTGTCCAATTCCACTTGTTGCAAATCTGTTAGATCGATTGGCCAAGGCCAGGTTCTTCACAAAACTGAACTTGCGTTCAAGTTATGATCAAGTTCGAATTGCTGCTGGCGATGACCTAAAGACGACTAGTGACAAAGTATGGGTCATTTGAATACTTGGTAATGCCTTTTGGCCTCACCAATGCCCCTGCAACCTTTTGCCACCTAATGAACAATGTGCTCCATGACTTCATTGATAAGTTTATGGTAGTATATCTTGATGACATAGTGATCTATAGCCAAACTCTTGAGGAACATGTGAAGCACATCAAGATAGTTCTGTCCAAGATGAGGGAATTCGAACTCTATGTGAAGAAGGAGAAATGTGAGTTTGCTCAAGAAACTGTCACATTCCTCAGGCATGTGATCAATTGAGGGAAACTGAGCATGGACCAAAAGAAGGTACATGCAATAATTGAATGGCCTACACCTTCTAAGGCACCTGAACTTCGCTCTTTCCTTGGTTTAGCTAACTATTACAGGAGATTTATTGTTGGCTCCAAACGAGTTGTTTTCCTCACAGACTTGTTAAAGAAAGACAAGCCTTGGAACTGGACAGAAGCTTGCAACTAAGCAATGAAAGAGTTGAAGGAGACCATCTCCTCTAAACTAGTACTGAGACTCCTAGACTTCGAATTGTCATTCGAAGTTCATACTGATGCCTCAAATCAAGCCATTGGAGGTTTTCAAGTCCAAGAAGGGCACCCGGTCGCCTTTGAAAGCAAGAAGCTGAATGAAGCAGAGCAACGGTACCCTGTCTATGAAAAAGAGATGTTGGCAGTAGTGCACTGCCTACGTACCTGGTGACATTATTTGTTGGGAACAAGCTTTATAGTAAGAACTGTTACATTATAGTCACTAAAACTGTTAGATAACAATCTGTAAACAGTGTGCAGCAAGGAAATAAAAAAAAAATATTGCAAGAAGCGAAATGACACAAGGAGATATTCACGCAATTCAGCCAATAAGCCTACGTCTGCAGGGCCTCGCCCAGATAAAGAGTGTCACTATGAATAAGACGTACAACTATTGCAACTGGACTAACACGATGACCACAACACCGATGCCACACTTTGCAATATACACCACACCGTACAGCTATTGCAACTAGACTAACACGATGATCACAACATCGATGCCACACTTTGCAATACTTACAACTGGTTCAACATTCTACAACAGCACCCTATGCACACGAAACACAAACTCTGCAACACACAAGCTGTAGAGAGAATCATTCCTTCAATCACTCAATGAAACAAAAATAAAGTATAGCTTTTATCACTCAATACAATGATTCTCACATGTATAAATGATGTATTCTTTGTCACTCCAAGTCCTTAACAAGTTTGCAATCGTCCCAGATTAAATAGGCATGAATTCGAAGGCTTTCCATAGCAAGTCGGGATACTAGAAATTTTCTGGGTAGACTGTGAGACGCATTGTGATATGATACTATTGGCACAGATTACGGGAAAACAGATTTTCAAAAATCTGTTATTTCCAAAAGTGCAAAGGCATGGCTAATTCTTTCTGCAGCAACACATTTTCTGATCTTTTCATATTTCCTGAAGACTAAAACATTTCCTAACAGCAACCTGCAGCTATAAATTAATTCCAAACGAAGTTGCAGACAAATAACGAAAGAATCCAGAAACAGAAGATTAAGGAAAACAGATCGTTGGCTGCAATCTCAATATTTCTGAGAACCAAAGATAATTCCTTTTAAGCAATAGAACAATTAAGAGCATTCTAAAGAAAACGAGATTCTGCAATCCAAGAAACATCGAACATCTTGTGTTTCCAAAACATGTAAGCCCAAAATTCTGATTTTCAAAACTGATTTAACATTTTAGGACCAGTTTCTATAAGTGTGATAATATAGAAGTTTGAGCACAAAATAGATTGAAAGTGTTTTCTTAATGGTACCAAAACCAGAAACTTATCCAATGATAATTAGAGAATATCCACTATTTCCATTTCCAAAACATTATGCAAAACACCATATTCTAATCATATGCCATTTTCAGTTTCTAAAATTAATCCAACATTCTATAATCTGATTTCCAAAAATTAATAGTAGCAGAATTTTCATATCCAATATTCTAGAAAAATCCAAAGTAAGATGCAATATTCTGTTTTTCTAAAATTAATAGTAGCAGAATTTTCATATCCACTATTCTGAAAAAAAAAAAAATCTGAGCAAGAAGAATTGATTGCAAATTGATATTCATTTCAAAACTATTAAAGGAAAGATTTTGAAATCATTCTAAAGAAACATCTGTTGCAAATTTTAGCAAGGATTAATTTCTGAGATTAAAATACATTCCATTTTGAAAAAAAGATTTTGATCAAAACAAATAGAGAGAGCAAACCCAGAAATTGCAATCATTCCAGAATTGATTGCAGAATTTCAAATTCCAAAAACTACAAGATTTAGAATTTCATTGTTTTACAGCAATATTCTAATTTCCAGAATTTAGTTTCCTAAGAGAGTTATTTTGATTTCTAAATCACGAGAATTCTAAAATATTTCCAAAATACCTCAAGCACCAACAATGCCAATTAATCATGTTTCCTAACAAGAACAGGTAATGTTGTTGTTACTTATTTTTTAACCCAAAAGAAGTTAACCCCTAAATAAGCTCGTTGGTTGGACTTTGTAACAGAATTTGACATGCAGATTGAGCACAAACCAAGGAGGCTCAATTCTGTGCCAGATGCGCTAAGTCGAAAGGTAGTGGCTGAAACGTTGGCTACCATTACTACTACAAAGACAAATTTCTTCTTGGAGATCAAGGAACAAAGTGCTAGTGATAGCACTTATCAGAGGTTGGTTCAGCAAGTCAAAGAGGGGATCATCCGAAGGTTTTGGCTAGAGGACATACTACTTTATGCAAAGGGTGGCCGACTATTTGTTCCAGTAGAAGGGAACCTAAGAATAGACTTACTGAAGGAGACACATCATTCACGTTGGGCAGGACACCCAGGCATGGAACAAACCCTAGCCTTGCTATCTCGGTCTTATTTCTAGCCAAAAATAAAAGAGGACGTGGAAGCCTATGAAAAGACTTGTCTAGTGTGTCAACTAAACAAGACGGAGAAAAGGAAGGCAACTAGAACACTTGAACCGCTGCCAATTCCAGAGAAGCCATGGAGGAGCATCTCCATGGATTTTATCACTAGATTGCCAAAATTTCAGAGATTTTGATCTATCTTTGTGATGGTGGATAGATTTTCTAAGTATGCAGTATTCATCCCAACCCCTCATGCCTACACTGCTGATGTTGCTGCTGAATTATTCTTCAATAACATAGTGAAGTATTGGGGAATCCCAAAGGACATTATTAGTGATCGGGACACCAGGTTCACGGAATGATTTTGGACTGCACTATTCGAACTTCTTGGATCAGAACTGAAGTTCTCCACAGCAAGTCACCCCCAAACTGAAGGTCAGACAGAAAGGGTGAATGCATTGTTGGAGGAATACTTGAGACATTTTGTGAATGCAAGTTAGTAGAATTAGGTGAAACTGCTGCCAATAGCTCAATTCTGTTGCAACCTACACAAACACTGAAGTATAGAGATGAGCCTATTTGAAGTTGTCACTGGACAATAACCCCTTACTCCCCACAAAATTGCTAAAACGAAGAGCTTGGGATGGAGCCCAGCAGCATACAGATTTGCAAGGCAGAAACAAAAAATACTAGAGGAAGTAAAAAATAGTCTCTCCAAGGCTATCAAAAGGATGAACAGCAAGACCATTCACCGGAGGGAACTAAGTTTCAATGTTGGGGACAAGGTATTGTTAAAGGTACCACCCCATATCTGGAAGTGGATAAACAGCAAGACCGCTCACCGGAGCTTGCTCCCAAAATATGATGGACCGTTCGAGGTGATGAAGAACGTGGGCCGAGTAGCTTACAGGCTAAAGCTACCAGAGCGCCTCAAGATCCATCTCACTTTTCATGTGAGTTTCTTGAAGCCTTACCATGAGGACTTGCTGAATTCAGACAAGCAAGTCTCAAAGCGAGCACCGCCCACAATAAGGGTTCAATTCAAAAAAGAAGTTGAAGCCATACTCGACAAAAGGGTCATGGGCCAAAACAAGAAAAATAAAGATTTTCTATCTTGTTCAATGGAAGGGACTACTAGAGTCAGAAGCGTCAGGGGAAAAGGACACTACCCTATGGCAATTAGAGGACCTAATCAATCAGTACCTTCCTCAGCGTTCATCGAGGACGACGAATGGGACTGGTGGGGAAGGTTTGTTAGACCCTTGAACCTGATCACCGAACGAAAGCTTAGCTTCACGAGCCAAGGGCCAAGCGCTTGTGCACCTCGGAGCAAGTTACACACACAGTTGTTGGAAGTTCTAGACGTGTAGGAGCATGACAAAACGTGGAAAGGCAAAAAGGGGTGGTTGGAACCGGTATCCAATCACCCAAGCACATGACACACGGATGCTAGCCACTTGGGGAAGTTACTAGCAGTTGTGCTCGATTGGGAACTACCCAGGGACAAGTGGCACGAGACAGCACAACACAGAAGTTATCGAGCCGTCCATAACGTCCCCCACGAACAGAGGGATCATGGGAGCACCTTGGAGTAGTTATGCAACTTCCATAGACAGGTGTGCCACGGATAGAGGTGCTCACAGACAAGTGTTGCTCGGATGCTGACCAAGAAAAGTTATGGAAACCATCTATAACTTCCTAGGAACAGATGTTGCTTGGATACTCACCAAGAAAAGTTATGGAAACCGTCCATAACTTTCCCCATGGACAAATGGCGCAAGGATGCCCATCAAGGAAGTTATGGAACTGCCCATAACTTCCTAAAGTCAGTTGGCAGGTGATGGCACATCACGTGCATTTGTAAGGGCAATTTTCTTATATAAGCCCTTGTGCTGTACTCAGAGCAGTCAGTCCGGATTTAAATTGTAATCAAATTGCTTGAGTAAATAAAAGTGGTTTTAGTGCCTATTTTGTGTGCTTTGTGATTTTACTCTGTAGGGTTGGGATAACACCCTATTGCCCAAACGTTGTGCCCATTACCTTGTGGATCGACCCTTTAAGGTAACACTTCAGATTGCTGAACTAGAGTGAGACTCTAATGCACTCACGGGAAGGACGTGATTGAGGAGTAATCAACCCCAAATAGTAGTCATCAACCTGTGTTTCGATTGAGGTTTGCAGCAAAAAATTTCGGACATCAGTAAGACCCATGACATTAAGTATAGTAAACTAGCAATCATATTCCTATATAAACTTTAATCTACATCCTTATCTTCAACGTCTTTGGTGATTTTAGTACTATTTCTCATTGGTGTCCTCATATGTTTTGCATTGTCAAGTTTAAACCTAATGAACTATGTTTTTAGTATATTTGTGTTGAGAGATAAAAGTACCTTCTGAGCTTTGCTTGGTTTGCTATCCCAAAAAGTAGTTCAGCTCCCCAACCATACTCATTTCAAACTTTTCTTTTAACTTGGAAAACTCGTCAATAAGTTTAGATGATGTCAATCCAAAAACAATATCATCAACATTAACTTGAGCAATTATAAGATGATTATTAACAATTTTAAGAAACACAATTTTGTCTACATTACCTCAAGCATATCCTTTGAGTATAAGGAACGATGAGAGCTTATCATACCATGCACGTTTAGCTTACTTTAAACCATATAGTGCCTTTTTGAGACGATACACGTGATTAGGAAATTCATGATTTGCAAATCCCTTGGATTGTTCAACGTGTACCTCTTCGTTTAGGTAGCCATTCAAAAACATACTTTCATGCTCATTTGATGTAGTTTAAATTTCTTTGCACAGGCCATAGTAAGAAGTATTCTAATGTAACACCCCAACCCCCACGTTCTTTGAGTTTTGGACAACCACCATTATTTTAACGATGGACTTAACCAAATTGGCGGGTCGGGCCGGTGTTACTTTACAAGTGACACACACTTGACTTTCGATTTTTCAATACCACTTGCCTTAGAGTAAATTCAATAGTACGAATTCACATATAATAAAATCAAGGCAATTAAAGGTAAAGAAAAATTCAACTTCTTTATTAATAAAAGAAGAAAGTACATAGCTTTCTAATTCAAGAATAAACCATTACATT
>JAJIYU010004412.1:0-24327 GCA_030144865.1 Tinospora cordifolia | reverse complement strand
AAATTGGGGGCCTAGGGGGGTTTATATAGATTTTTCAAGGGAGAAAATTAGAAAGTTTTGTGTCCTTGTATGAATAAAACTCTCTAATTCTACCAAATTTCGTAGTTTCTATTTTTTGGAGCAAAAAGAGTATTTTTCGAAATTTTTCTGGATTTTAGAAATATTTTTTGAAATTTAGAAACTATTTTTTCGATTTTTCGGATATTTTTTTTGTATTTTTTAATTATTTTTAACGTATTTTCGGAGCCTCAGATAAGGAGCGTTAGATCATCCTTGAATAATGCATTCGGATCTCAGATCGATTGAGATGCGTGAATCTGGTACATCTGATTTGCATCGATCATAGCGTTCGTTTCGCGATGGATCGAATTTGTTTATTTGGGCCGTCGGATACGCCTCGATCGCAGCACTGGATTTCAAACTCGTTTTGGCGCGTGCAACGTCGGCCGTTGGATCATGCGGATGAGATCTCGGCCGTTGGATCGTTCTCAAGTGCCTCACTATTCGCGATAAACGAACTACGTTTGTATCGTCCAATTTCTTCGATCGTAGTGTTCGTTCGCGATTATCCCAGAGTGCCTCGATCTGGGTTGTTCGATCGTCCTCGATCACCGTGTGCAGTCCAGTTTCGCGATTAACGAAACTCTCTCTGCCGGTTTGATATTCCTTGAGTTACACATGCGAATTTTTGGCTATTTAATCGGGCTGATTCGATGCTCTAGTGCGTACGTGCGGACCTGATCTTGGCTGTAAGATTCTAATCCAGATTACAAATCTACGATTCACAACATTTTGAGTTTGTTTTTGGTTTTTTAACCCTATTTCTTGCTTTCTTTTTGGATTTTTTTTCCACATCTCGACCCCAATTGACTTTCTAATCCTGATTTCATCAAAAATTGCACAAATCCTTGTGTTTTTGACCATGATATCCCATTTTATGCATTATAATCATATTTTTTTCTTTCAAAAATCCACTAATTTGATTTTTATTCCTCACTTTGGTAACTAGGACATGTTAAAATTTTTATTCATCAATTTTATATAATTTTCCAAGTAAAAATAAAAATTTCATGTAAAATTTTTCAAGATGTTACATCCACTGTCAAAGAATGGTGGTTATGTCCAATGTTTAATGAATGTGGAGGTTGGGCTGTTACAATTTGAAGATATAGACAGCAATGTTGTAGTTGAGTTTGATGAGTGGATTCAAAAGGGTCGGCTGAAGTGCTTGAAGTAAGTTTTCTTAGAGATCAAGTTTGCATTCCGAATATTGTTGTTAATACATTGATATTAACATCTATCACATTATTTAGGTTAAATAAAGTATACCATGATCGTGACAACAATCTGAATCCAACTTTTGAATTTTTCAATTGCTGATGTCACTGATAAGGAATGGTTTTATACATTGATCACCCCAGGCCAGCCTATCTCCTCCTTCGTAAGTTTAATTTTTTACACTTGATATTATTGCTTACAAATATTATACAGATAATATACCAAGACAATACAAAAATGTAGGGTTTCAAACACTTTGCAATGTTTGTATCCACATATTATATGGATATGATACCAATTTCACCTATATATTCCATGTCCTTAAACTCTATTATGTTGTTTTATGTACATATTATACTGATATGAATCAATATCATCTATATAACATGTTCTTAAACTCTGTTATGTTTATTATTTCAGTATAATGAGATGTTATAAAAATGATATACTTATTATATTTTGAATGTCTCATGTTACACAATTTTTATTCATGACCCAAATCTTTTATTGTAATTTTGAAATTTTCTATTGGCGGCATGTAGATGTGATGTTCTATTACTTGCGCAAGAAAAACAAGTATGACGAATCAATTAAGATCAAGTGTACAATGACAGACAACTTTTTCAATCAAAAGTTGCAGTCTATTTATAGAAGATTCGTAAAAGAGAAGGATGCATCTGTGTTAGGGGATGAGATGATAATTATGGAGTATATGCTAGGGCACTACATGTACTGCAACACTCCGTGGTCTAATGTTGACTACGTCATTTTTCCTATTAATGTTGTGGCTGTGTTCTATTGGATCCTCAGTTGCATCAGCATTCACAAAGGTTGCATATATGTTTACAATTCCCTGCGTACTCCTACTGTTGATGTTGCGTCAATGGAGGCAGTTCAAGCTTATTCCACCATTCTTCCTTTTTATCTTGAGACGATTGGATTTTATGAATCGAAAGTTGACCAGAAGGATAGACTTTGGAAAGATCCCTTCAAGGTGTCAATGGTTGATAAACTACCACAGCAAGATGAGTGTGATTGTGGAATGTTCATGTTTTATTTTGTTGAATGTTTTGCCATAGAAAAGAAAATTTCACCTGTTTTTGATGTGGTGAGTTACAGGAAAAGGGTGGTTGTTAATTTGTACTTGCATGGTCGATTGAAGCAGAATGAAGGCACCAGGAGTGATGATGAAAGATCATGTTGATTCAATGTTGACTGTAGGATCCAATCATAGTGGGTCTTAAAGAAGTGAAGAATGGAAGAAGGTTGTAATATCTTGCATCACAATTTTTCAAGGACAATGTGTAATACCATTTTTGATATTTTATATATGTATCATTTGAACACGATTATGGTTCATTTATAACAATCTCAACTATTTTTTATTTGAATTTTGTCATTTTATTTTGTCTTTTGGGGTAGATTGTCTCATTTTTGAATCATCTATGAATAATGTTATTCATATGTAAACTTTATTATACCGTTTTATTCGAAAATGATACAAGTGATCAATTTTGAAGCACTGATCTCAATTTTATACACACATTATTTTTGAGTTAAATGTATTTTATTTGTTTTATATACATGTATTATCCACATTGTATACATATGTTATTCCATTATTTACGCAGTATTCACGCAATTGAACGATTAAATATTATACGCACATTATTCATATAGTATACTTCGATTATACCACTATTTACTCATTATCCGTAAGGTATATTAACCAAACGAAAATTATTTATAGCTGTTGCATTATTTAGTTGTGATAACTACATTATTCCACTATTCAAGAATTATTTTTGATTGGTTTGTTATATATACATTATTTTCGATTGGATTATTCATGCTTTATTTATATGTTATACTTATGTTATACATATATTTACGCATCATTCCGACAATTGAAAGATGTTCCTTCTATACACGTATTATTCACATGGTATACCTAGTTATACTATTAATTATTTATGCATTTTTTGTAAGGTATATTGACCAATAGAATAATTTTTATACGTGCATTATTCGATCATTATCGCTATATGTTTATAAATGAATTATTCAATTTTTATCCCTACATTATACCACATTTCATGGGTTATATATACAATTATTCAAATATTATTCGATCATATCGCTAGATCTTTATACGACCATTATTTGATCTTTATCCCTATATTATACTACATTTTATGGGTTATATATATCATCATACATGCATTATTCAATAGTTATCATTACATTTTTATACGCATATTATTCAATATTTATCCCTACATTATATCACGTTTCAAGGGTTATATATACCATTATTCACGCATTATTCGGTCAATATCCCTAAATTTTTAAACGGGCATTATTTGATCATTATCCCTACATTATACAACATTTCACGGGTTATTTATACTATTATTCATGCATTATTCGATCGTTATCGCTAGATTTTTATACACGCATTATTCGATATTTATTCTTACATTATACTACATTTTATTGGTTATATATATACCATCATTCACGAATTAATTATTTGATTGTTATCGCTAAATTTTTATATGCGTATTATTCAATATTTATTTCTACATTATACCATATTTCACGTGTTATGTATACCATATATATTATTCACACAATATTTGATCGATATCCCTATATTTTTCTACGTGCATTATTTTAGCATTATACCTATATTATACCACTATACGCATTATTCTAATGTTATCCCTACATCTTTATACGCACATTATTCGATCATTATGCCTACATTATACCACCATTCACGAGTTATACCATTATTCACACATTAGTGGTATTATATAAGTATAACATATGAATAACGTATGTATATAATGTAATACGTTTACAACGATCAAATAAAACATCGTTATAGACAAATATAGACAACGTTCGCAAATGAATGTTGTAATAACTTACGTTATTTTAACAACAGTTGACTAACGAACGTTTGAAAAGGTGTCATTAGACAACAAGCAACTACGATTGTTGTAAAAACATGGAACAACATTCATGTGCTCATTGTAATCGCGTTTTCAACAACGTTCCCATGATGAACGATGTTGTACACATTTTACATAAGCGATTTTACAACAAAAATTTTATGAATGTTGTTGTATGCCTTCTATTAGAACGGTTGTTGATGCACGTTGTCGAATCGACGTTGTTGTATCATCAATTTCTTGTAGTGTAGAAAACAAAGATGTGCATCTTTATTCGATCTTTGGACAAATATGATTGGAGGGTCACTGTGGATGGATGGACACAACCAGTCTTAGAAAATAGCTCTGGTGTTAAACCAAAATCTGACTTGTCCGAGGAAGAACAAAGGCTATGTCTTGCAAACTCTAAAACCCACAACATGATCTTTAATGCAGTTGACATGAAATAGTTCAAATTGATTTCAACTTGTGAAATTGCTAAAGACACATAGGAGACACAACAAATGTTGCATGAAGGAACTAGTGTAGTGTGCATCTCTGCAACACCCCACCTCCCTGAATTCTCATTCTTTCCTTTCTTGGGAATGTGGACCACACCACTTGGTTGGGAGGCAAGTCGGTGTCACATTATTTCTATTTTTTACACTTTCCAATTCTATCACAATTTTTTGGGATTTCTGAGTATCATATAATTGGAAACTCTTAAACACTTATAAATTAAGCACAAGAGATCTCAAAAGAATTTTAATATAATTTATAAAAAATAGTAGGTACAAAACCTTACTCATGATATAATTCAAAAATAACATTTAGAAATCATTAAGTAAATAATTCCATTAATTATGTTCAAAATACAAGGAACATAACCTTTTGAGTCTATTACAGGAAAATAAATTTTAAAAAACAAAATTAGGCCAACATGCGTTTACAATTAAATAAAACTTTCTAAATAAAATATTCTAAGAAAAATGTTACCTAAATGGAAATCATGCTACCTCTATTTCTCAATCTCCTAAAAAGTTAAAAAATGGAAGGATGAGAACAAAGCCAGTGGATCATTCTAAATATTTAACTTATTATTCTAACAAATAAGACATTCAAGATAAACACTTTCAAACATTATGGAACTCAATCAACTTCTTGTTTAAAGTTGCATTAAAGATCAGAATGGGTTAACCTCAGTGTTCCCATCAAAATACTTGTCCAAGAAGAAAAAGGGTAATCCTTTATGCCAAATTCTACTGGATTTAGGACCTTAACCAAGTATTTTGGGACCTTACCCATGTAAACTAGAAACAAACTCAAAGTTCACATCTTGAGAACACCCACAGTAATCTTTGTGGAGTACTGCACCAATACTTGGTTACAATCTCATTTAATCTTTCATTAAGTATAAAAAAACTGAATTAATAGACCAACACAATTGAATTTAGCATGTAAGCATAACAAGCATCATAATGGCACATAGCATATATGCAAACGTAATCCTGCGAAGTCTAAGCATGGCATGCGTAATCAATGATGGTAAAACATGTATATTCGAGCATGAATATCTTATTAAAATCAAACTAATAAATCAAAAGTCAGAAATCACTTCCACCTCAAATAGCTTTTTCTCCTCTTAAAGCGACTATTGAATCTCCTTTAGATCTCTCCAATTATTAGCACAAAAATTTGTGCAACACTTCGTTACTATTACTCCAACTATTATTTAGAATAGGGATGCCAAGAGGAAGGCAAAGAGAGCAAGAAAGAGCTTGTTTAGTTTTTGCTGGGGTAAAGAGAATGGTGGTTATGCATGGGTTTATATAGAGTTCTAATGGGCATGAATTGGCAAGCTTGTAGTGTCTTTATTATAAAAACATTTCTAAAACTCTTTCCCTTTACATTTAATTTGTTTCCTATGCATAAGAATTAGTAAGTAAAGGTTTTAGAAGTTGTTAATACATTCTTTTGGGTTGACTTCATTTTAGAAACCTTTTTAATTCTCTATTTTACTTGTTTCCCAAGAATATATATTAGTAAGCAATCATTTTAGAAGTTGCCAATACATTCTTTTGAGTTGATTTCATTTTAGAAACCTTTCTAATTCTCTATTTTACTTTTTTCCCAAGCACTTATATTAGTAAGTAATTATTTTTGAAGTTGCTTATATATATTCTTTTAAGTTGATTTCATTGTAGAAACATTTCTAATTCGCTAATTTTCTTGTGTGAAGAGAATGAAGGTTTTGGAAAATGTAGATTTTTAGCGACTTCCTTGGTTATTTTTGTTTCTTATTTTTCATTTTTTGGCCATCTTTTTTTCTTTTGGTTTTATTTTCATTTTACCTACTTTATTTTATATCTTGGAATATACATAATTTTACATCCAAAAATTCTACAAAATTTTCAATTAATATCGTTTCTGATTTTGGCCTTTTATAAGTTAAAATGTATAAAATCTTGTATCTCTAAAATTTCATAAAACTCTCAGAGATTAATTTTATTTTATTTAATTAAATTTTGTACAAATTTTCATGAAATTACAACCTACCCCCCGTTAAAAGTAATTGCATCCTTCAAAATTTGCACTAATCCATCAGGAGTAGTTTTGTTATGCATTTCTAGCAAACGAGTCTGAGTACTTAGCCATCATCTCGCTTTCTAGCTTCCAAGTGGCCTCTTCTACTCCATGATGTTTCTAGAGAACTTTGACCAAGGGAATGTCCTTCGTTTTCAGGCTCTGCACCTTGCAATCAAGGATCCTAAATGACACTTCTTCATAAGTAGCATCATCTTGGATGTTCAACTACCAATGGATTATGTGAGAGGGATCAAGTTCATACTTCCTCAGCATTGACACATGGAACACGTTGTGTATTGAGGTCATTCGATTCAGTAAGTCTAACTTGTGGACGTATTCTTCTATTCTACAGAGTATCTCAAATGGAGCAATAAATCTAGGTGATAACTTTCCTTTCTATCTAAACCGTTTGATTCCTTTCTAAGGGATAAGTATGAGGAACACCTCATCATCTATTTGAAACTCTAGGGGTCTTTTTTTTATCGGCATAACTCTTTTGTCTACTCTATGCTACGACCAATTCTTCTATATCTGTTTTACTTAATTATTCATCTCTTCCACCAGATCTGGCCTAGTAAGCACTTGATCTTCAAGTTTAGCCCAACAGTTGGTGATCTGTAGGGCCTCCCATAGAAAGTTTTATATGGTGCCATCTTTATACTTGCCTGATAATTATTGTTATAAGCAAACTCTGCCAAGTGTAAGTACTTCAGTAGCCCTTAAAATCAAGGATAAAAGACCTCAATATGTCTTCTAGTGTCTGAATGACTCTCTCAGACTAACCATCAGTTTGATGATGGAAAATAGTGTTCATCACAAGTCTAGTGCCCAACTCCTTTTAAAGACTCTGCCAGAGCTGTGATGTGAATCAAGAGTCTCTATTGGAAACTATGGCCTTAGGTATTACATGAAGCCTTACTATCTCCTTCATATAGTGTTCTCCCAACTTACTAACTTGGTTTGTGGATCTAATTGGTAAGAAATGGGCCACCTTAGTGAGATGATCCACAATCACCCGTACAATATCTTCTCATTTCTTATTCTGGGGTAATCCGCTAACAAAGTCCATAGTAATATTATTCCACTTCAATTCAGGGATAGGGAGTGGTTGTAACATTCTAGAGGGCTTTCGGTGTTCTGCTTTTATTTGTTGATAGGTTAAGCACTTGGAGACATACTTAGGCACATCGCTTCTCATGTTTTGCCACCAATAGGTCTTTCTAAGGTTTTGATATATCTTATCACTGTCAGGATGCATCGTATACTTAGTCAAATGGGCATCATCAAGTATGGATTGCTTACTTTGTCCATTCTGAGGTACACAATTTCTATCTCCAAGTCTTAGGATGTCCTCAGCATCTAACCTGAAGTTAGTATGCTTACCTTTTTTTAACTCCTTCTATCAGGTTTGTGAGCCATTTGTCTTGCCTTTATTCATCCCTGATATGATGTATAAGATCCAGTTGGCGAGACATGTTGTACAGGTAGGCCTGGTTCTCATCTAATTTTATGCCCAAATTGAACTCCTCAGTTAGTTGGCACATCTGACCCTTCTCCTCATCTTGCTTGTTGAACCTCCTACTCAAGGCATCAGCCACTACATTGGCCTTTCTGTGATGGTAGTGTAGTTAGAACTCATTATCCTTAAAGAACTCCATTCATCTTCATTGCCTGAGGTTCAACTCTTTCTCGGTGCAGATGTACTTCAAACTCTTGTGATTTGAAAATATATCAAATTTCTTGCCTACAAATAGTGTATCTAAATCTTTAGGGAAAACACAATGGCAGCCAGCTCTAAGTCATGGGTCGGGTAGTTTTGTTCATGGATCTTTAGTTGTCTTGAGGCATATGCAATAACCTTTCCATCTTGCATCAAGACCCCTCCCAATCTTTTTTGTGAAGAATCCGTATATAGAACATAAGTAACATCATGGGTAGGAGTGACTAAGATGGGGGTCGTAGCCAATCTCCTCTTCAATTCTTGGAATGATCGTTTACATTTTTCATCCCAATTGAACTTGGCTCCTTTCCTAGTTAGTTTGATCATGGGTTCTGCCAATTTGGAGAATTATTAGATGAACCTTCGATAGTACCCAACCAAGCCTAAGAAACTCCTAATCTTGATAACTGTCTTTGGTTGTTTCCTGTCCATTATAGCTTCCACCTTCTCTAAGTCTACAGAATTTCTTCTGCTGACACTACATGGGCAAAGAACTTTACCGTCTTCATCTAGAACTCACATTTGCTAAACTTGGCATGCAATTGGTTTCTTCTAAGGGTTTCCAACACAATTTTCAAGTGCTCTAAGTGTTCAACCTCTGATATAGAGTAGATTAGGATGTCATCCATGAATACCACTACAAAATGGTCAAGGTATTGTCTACACACTAGATTCATCAAATCCATAAATGTTGTGGGGGCATTAGTCAAGGCAAAGGACATCATTGTGAACTCAAAGTGTCCATATCAAGTCCTGAAGGTCGTCTTGTGTATGTCCGACTCTCGGATTCTCAATTGGTGATATCTTGACCTAAGATTAATCTTTGAGAAATGAGTAGCTCCTCTTAATTGATCGAATAGGTCATTGATCCTTGGTAGGGGTTATTTGTTCTTTGCAGTTGCCTGATTCAATTTTTGGAAGTCAACACATAGTCTTATGAACCCATCTTTCTTTTTCACGAATAGCACCAGAACTCCTATGGTGATTCACTTGGCCTAATAAATCATTTCTCTCAGAGCTTGTCTCGCTGAGTCTTTAACTTGATCAGCTCTACTGGTGCCATCCTGTAGGGACGTATGGCTATGGGTTTGGTTCCAGGGTGAAGTTCAATTCTGAACTCTACTTCTATAGTAGGAGGTAATCCGGGTAAGTTATATAGGAACACCTCCTCATAATCCTTAACAACTTCTAGGTCCTAGATTCCTTTTTGCTCTGCAAGGTCTTCCTCATAGAGTTTCTCAAACTCATCTTTTTGCTTCAGGCAGTTCAACATGGCTATCGTTGGGCTTCTCAATAATTTCTGCATATTACCGTTGATTCTATAGGTTTCCACCAAAGGTAATGCTATGGTTACTCGCCTCTTAGGACAATCTATCTGTACCTGATATTGGTTTAACCAGTCCATCCCCAAGATCACATCATATCCATAAAATGATAGTAAACAGAGGTCTACTGAGATTAGTTTATCCCCAAACCTTAGCTTGCAACTACACATTCTATTTGAAGTAATAGTGGTCCTTATGGGTGTGGATACATTCAAATTCATGGGCAAAGTTTTTGTTATTAGTTGTAACCTGTTTGCTAGTTTCTCAGCATAAAAGATTTTGTAACACTCAAATCAAACAACAATTTTATAGCAATATTAAATAACAGGAATATAATTTCCACAGTAGGGACTTGTTCTTCTTGAATATTGGCAACAACAAACACTCTGACCTGTTTCTAACCATGATCCTATTTTTGCCCTTGGTTAGCATTCTGTTGTTGTTGTCTACCCTGAGGACATCCATTTTGTCCTCTTCCCTGATTATTTTGTGGCTGTAGAGGAACTTGAGCTGGCGCTGTAGGACATTTCCTAGCTATGTCACCTCTTTGCTTGCACAAATAGCACAACCCTAGTCTCATTGCTTGTTCATTTGGTTCCTCCTTAGGCTGCAATTGTTGCTGAGTCAGAGGTGCCTTCCGGCTATTCTTATTCAGCTTTTTCTGGGCCCCTTGGTGGTCCTTGTCATTTTTGGGTCTCTTGTTTCTATTATTCAACTTTTGTTCAAAGTTGAGTTCTTGCTCTAGCATTAAAGCATTTTCTATGATGTCTTCGTATGTCTTTATGCCCATTGTCATTATTATCTTTCGGATCTCAATCTTGAGACCATAACAAATTGGTTGGCTTTCATCTTCTCTTCCCTAATTAGTTCAAGTAAGAATTTAGCCAATTCAATAAATTTGACCTCGTACTCGGCCATCGTCATATCTTTTTGGTTCAGCCTAACAAAGTCTTCCAACATCTTCTTCAATATAGCTTCTGGAAAGAACTTCTCATAAAATATTTCCTTGAACTCTTCCTAGTTCATTTGCTTGATGTCAGCGTTTGGATTAGCCTTCAACATCCACCACCAACTTCTAGTTGGTCCCTTGAACTGATGGGTAGCCAATACCACTCGATGCGGACCTGTTGCCCCTAACACATCTAGGTCTTCATCCATCTCCTGGTACTAGTGATTTATCGTCATGTAATCATAGGTTCCATCGAATTGGGATGGGAGGAGTTTCTATAACTCCATTAACATGTCCTTTTATTTCTTATCTTTGATGTCCTCTCATGCCCTCCGATGAATTGGAACCTTGAGTATTGGCACTGGCTGCTGGTATGGAATTTGTTCCTGCACTGGCGGGTGTGGTATTGCTTGTGTTATCATCTTAAGCAATGCCCTCATAATTTGGTCTATAACCCTCCTGATGACTTCTGTCATCATGTTCTCCATCTAAGTCTCAGCCATTCTAGTTTGTGCCTCCTGTCCTCGCGGTTCAGTCTCGTCAGACGTGGCGGCTCTGGTAGCATTTCTCTTTGATCTAACCATTATCTACAAGTCAAAAGCCAGTTTAGTATCTGATATGGTATCATAATGAAAGAGATCAGAGAATTCTAACATGGGGTACACAACTTGTCTTCCCTTATCTTCGGGATACGAAATGTTTTTTCAAATTTGAGAATATAGTTGTCTTGTCCATATTCGTTCATCAAGATTGTATTTTCATGATGTTTGTTTCTTTCGTACTATCATGACTCTAGATTCATATCTCTATGTTCTCGATTCATTTAGTGGCCTAGTAGTTTATTCTTCTAAGTTCTGTTTGAGGGTTTTAAGGCCCTCTAATGTTGTTGGGTACAAGATTTGGTCTCATAATCAAAACATGCGACACATCTAAATTTAAAAGAAGTATAACATGCATTCAATTAATCAAGCAATCATACAATCATACAAGCTCACGCTAGCATAGAGAAATTTGAAGTTTTCATCTGTGCTTCTGAGTTCGAGCGTCCCATACCACCCTTGCCCATCGACACAAAACTCCACCTAGAAATTTCACAAAATTCCAAGTTTTCCCAACAGCTAAGGTTTTCCAAGCCCCACTACATATAACTGTCCCATACTAGCCATGTATAGGGAAACAAGCTCTTCCAAAGTCACATATCATTCACCAAACATAAGTCGTCATTATCCTAGTCCAGGATTCTTCCATACCCTTGAATCCCTATGCATCCAATTCCACATAGAAACTAGAGATACATGATCCTCCCAATTTTGTGTCTTGACCAATCAAGTGTTTCATTTTCACACGTCATCAATCTCTAACCTATGGCCTAAAAGTTTTCATTTATGATCCATTGTGCCACCCTTGGCTACATTTAAGCCTCTACCTAAGGTTTCTTTCCTAAACCTAAGGTTTCAATTTTCGATTGAAAGGTTCAACTCTCATCTAGTTTTTGAATCACTCTTGGCATTTTCTTTGTACTCTAGTACTATTTTTGCCCTTAATTACCACCTTCTAATTTTTGTTAAAGGAAAATAAGTGTGTTCTTTAACTTCGACTACTTGTATGAGCTGGTGGGACAACCTCCAGATAGGACAACAAAATCAAAGTTTGCTTAAATAACCATGCTTTCTCAAATAGGGTAACCAATTTCTCTTTCAATGTTTAGCTTTACTCCAGATATGGTTTACCCACTATCAGCTCAACTTGTAATCTTTGTTTCCAAACAAAACCTTTTGAAAACATATATTTCCTTTTTTAAAAGCACTTTTGAAAATAATTTTTAATTTTAAAATAGAAAGTAGAACATTCTAAATTTAACTCAAAATAAAGGTCTTACCTGATTGAGTTACCTCTTTCTAATTTCTACCTAGTACATCTAATAACTGAGTTTTGATACCACCTTTGTAATAACCCTCCCTCCTCCGAATTCCTATTCTTTCCTTTTTTAGGAATGTTGACCACACCACTTGGCCGAGAAGCGAGCTGGTGTCATATTATTTCTATTTTTTCACACTTTCCAATTCTGTCCCAATTCTTTCAGATTTCTGAATATCATATAATTGGAAACCCCTAAACACTTCTAAATTAAGCACAAAAGATCTCAATAAAATTTTAATATTATTTATTGGAAATAGTAGGTGCAAAACCTTACTCGTGACATAATTCAAAAATAACATTTAGAAATCATTAAGTAAATAATTCCATTAATTATTTCAAAATTCAAGGTACATAACCTTTTGAGTCTATTATAGTGAAATAAATCTTAAATAATGAAATTGGGCCAACATGCCTTTATAATTAAATAAAAATTTAAATAAAATATTCTAAGAAAAATGTTTTCCAAATGGCTATCATGTCGCCTTTGTTTATCAATCTCCTAAAAAGCTAGAAAATGGAAGTGTGAGCACAAAGCCCAATAGATCATTCTAAATATTTAACTTATTATTTTAATAAATAAGACATTCAAGATAAACACTTTCAAGCATTATGTGATTTAATCAATTTTTTGTTTAAAGTTGTATTAAAGACTAGAAGGGGTTAACCTTGGTTTTCCTATCAAAATACTTGTCCAAGAAGAAATAGGGCAATCCTTTATGCCAAATTTGATTAGGACCTTACCCAAGTATTTTGGGACCTTACCCATGTAAACTAGAAATGAACTCAAAGTTTACATCTTGAGAACACCCATAATAATCGATGTGGAATACTGCGTTGATACGCCATTATAATCTTTTTTAATCTTTCATTAAGTATAACAAAACTAAATTAATAGACTCATACAATTGAATTTAGCGTGTGAGCATAACAAGCATCGTAATAGCACGAGCATATATGAAAACCTAATCATACGAAATCTAAGCATGACATGCATAATTAATGATGATAAAACATGTATATTCAAGCATGAATATCTTATTAAAATCAAAAGTTAGAAATCACTTCCACTTCAAATAGCTTTTCTCCTCTTAAAGCCTCTAGTGAATCACTAGCATAGAAATTTGTGCAGCATTTCATTACTACTACTTCAATTGTTGTTTAGAATAGCTAAAGAAAAACAGGGATGCCAAGAGCGAGGTAGAGAGAGCAAGAAGGAGCTTGTTTAGTTTTTGCTAGGGTGAAGAGAATGGTGTTCATGCATGGGTTTATATAGAGTTCTAATGTGAATGAATTGGCAAGTTTGGCATATCTTCATTGTAGAAACCTTTCTAAAACTCTTTCCCTTTTCATTTTATTTGTTTCCTATGGATAAAAATTAGTAAGTAAAGATTTTAGAAGTTGCTAATACATTCTTTTAGGTTGATTTCATTTTAGAAACCTTTTTAATTCTCTATTTTACTTGTTTCCCAAGCATATATATTAGTAAGAAATTATTTTAAAAGTTGCTAATACATTTTTTTGAGTTAATTTCATTTTAAAAACCTTTCTAATTCTCTATTTTACTTGTTTCCCAAGCACATATATTAGTAACTAATTATTTTAGGAGTTGCTTATATATATTCTTTTAAGTTGATTTCATTTTAGGAACATTTCTAATTCTCTATTTTTCTTCTATGAAGAGAATGAGGGTTTTGGAAAGTGTAGATTTTTGGCAACTTCCTTGGTTATTTTTGCTTCTTATTTTTAATTTTTGGGTCATCTTTTTCCTTTCTAGTTTTATTTTCATTTTACCTACTTTATTTTATACCTTGGAATATACATAATTTTACATCCAAAAATTCTACAAAATCTTCAATTAATGTCATTTCTCATTTTGGCCACTTATAAGTTAAAATGTATAAAATCTTGTATCTCTAAAATGTCATAAAACTCTCAACGATTAATTCTATTTTATTTAATTAAATCTTGTACAAATTTTTAGAGTATTACAATCTCAGAACTTCAGTTTCTAACTTCTCAATCCAAACTATTAAAAATGGAGGAACATGAGACAATATCCAGCTTTAACAGTAAACTGCGTAACATTGCGAATCAAGCATTCTAGTTTGGGAAAAAGTTTTCAGACAAAAAACTTGTGAAGAAAACCTTGAGGTCTCTATCCCCAAGGTTCGTTGCCAAAGTTGTTGCAATTGAGGAAGCTAAGGACCTAACCAAGATGAGATTTGACAATGTTATGGGTTCCTTGCAGACTTATGAGATGGGTATTTCAAATTAGAAAACTAAAACAAGCATAGCATTGCAAGCAGAGACAAGTGTGGATAATAAAGAAGATGAGATTGTAATGATCACCAAAAACTTTTCAAGATTTCTAAAAAGATATGGAAAACAAAATCCTTCAACCAAGAACATGTTCAATGACCAAATAAACATGAAGGAGTCTCCCCAACCTGATAGAAGATCCAGGAACATCAAGGACCATGAGTGTAGAGGCCTAGGACACATTCACGATGAATGTGTGAACACTCTCAGAAAAAGTCAATGAATGTCACATGGAGCAATGAATCTAACAATAGCCAAGATGAAGATGATCGAATAACCAGCAATTTTGTTGCTTTCACTGCTCCCGTCAGAAATGTGACCAGAAAATCTAATACAACTACAATTCACCATGATTTAGACAGTAAAGATGATGAGGTAAGCTTGAATGGGTTTAGGAAAACTTATGAACTAATGTGTAAAAAATGGTTGTAGGTTGGGACGCAGAACAAAGAATTGGAAGAACAAGTTGTCAAGAAAAATGAGACTATCAAAACTCAACAAGATGTAATCAAGGACAAAGATAAAAGAATAGACGAACTAACGAAGAGGTTAAATGCTATAGAACAAATATTGTAGCGTATGAATGCAGGAAAAACAAAGCTAAGCGAGATTCTTCACATGGGGCAAAGCTTGCAGGATCGAAGAAGACTTAGTTACACTGCAGAAAAAAAGTAGAAGAACTAGTACAAGAACAAAAGAGTAATAGCCAGAGTTCCAACATGCTACCACTGCTATAGAAAAGGTCACAAATGGAAGCACTATCGCAATTTTATGAGGAGTTTCCAACAGAACAACTATAGGAAGGAACCAAGAACCATTCAAAGATGGGTACCCAAAAGAACATATAGAACATTAGTTGCTCACACTCCGCCTACTCAGAAGAAGCTTGGTACCTTGACGACGAATGTATTAAGCACAAGACAGGTAACAAAAGAATGCTAACATCGTACTGTGCAGGTGAAGATGGTCATGGTACCTTCAGTGATGGAGAAAAAGGAAAGGTGATCAAAAGGGGAACTCTAAATGTAGTAGATTTAACAAAATTGATGGATGTACTACTTGTGGAGGGACCGAAAGCTAATCTGATAAGTATAAGCCAACTTTGTGATGAAGATTTACATGTCAACTTCACAAAGGAAGGGTGTCAGATTTTGGATAGTTCAAGAGATTTTTTCATGAAAGGGATAAGAACTAGTGACAATTGCTATTAGTATGAGGAGAGCATCTTGGGACTCCTGAAATAATGCAGCAACAGTGTCTTGAGCTCTCTTGAAATATGGCATGAATGGCTTGGCTACGTGAACTACAAAACCTTGAAGAACATTAGCAACATTGGAGCTGTCCGTGGGCTTCCAAAGATGAATGTCAAGCAAATTGCTATTCTATGGCTCGTGTCAGCTAGGTAAGTTGAAGAGAACCAAACACCCTTTGTTACAACATTCAACTAAAACTTGAGTCCTTGAACTATTTTACATGGATCTTTTTAGCCCAATGCAAACTAAAAGTCTTGGACGAAAGAAATATATGTACATGTGTGTGGATGATTTCGCTCGATACACTTGGGTGAACTTTATTAGAGAGAAATTTGAAACATTCAGCATCTTCAGAAGCTTGTGGAAAAAGTTGTAGAATGAGAAAGGAAGTTGCATACGTAAATTAGGGAGCAATCATGGCAGGGAATTTGAGAACCTGAATTTCATGGATTTCTACAATGATCAAGGAATAAATCATGAGTTTTCTACTCCTAAGACTCCTCAATAGAATGGTGTCGTTGAAATAAATAACCACAATTTGCAGGAGATGGCGAACGTAATACTCCATGCTACAACTCTTCCCACTAAGTTCTAAGGCAAAGTTGTCAACACTGCAACATATACAATTAATAGAATATACTTCTGACTCAAAACTTCCAAAACACCATATGAACCGTGGAAGGGAAGAAAGCCTAATGTAAGTTGCTTTCACATCTTTGGTAGTGTGTGTTATATTCTGAATAATAGTGAACATTTAAATATATTAGATGCAAAAAGTGACGAAGGCATCTTATTGGGATATGCTACCAATAGTAGAGCATATCGAGTGTTCAATAATCACACTCAATGTGTTATTGAGTCCATAAATGTCACCATTTGTGATTATGAGAAGAAAACAAATTCTAAAAATGTTGATCAGACTAAAGAACATGTGCTAGAAATGATAAAGAAAGTGTCAAAGAATTTGATAGACAAACTGTTACAATAGTCATCGAGATAGAAGAAAGCACAGACAACCTAGCAGAAGCAGAATTTGAAACTATTCAAGAACCCTCTCCTAGAATTCCACTGAACCATACATCAGACCTAATGCTTGGTGAGCAGAATGAGAGAAGACAACTCAGAAATGGTCCTCGAAAGAATTACAAAGAAATGGTAAGGTTTTCATGCCATACGTCCTTAATTGAGCCTAAAAATGTTAAGGAGGCTCTACAAGATAAAAACTAGATAACTGCTATGCAAGAGGAATTGAAACAATTTGAAAGAATTCAAGTATGGAAGTTGGTCCCTAGGCCCTCAGAGTAAATGTGATAGGGATGAAATCGATATTTAAAAACAAAACAGATGAACATGGGAATATCATAAGAAATAAGGCAAGATTGTTAGCTCGAGGATACACTAAGATTGAAGGAATAGATTTTGATGAAACCTGTGCCCCAATAGCACGTCTTGAGTCTAAAAGAATACTTTTGGCTATTGCTTGTGCTCGAAAGTTCAAACTTTATTAGATGGATGTTAAGAGCGCCTTCCTCAATAGATACTTGAATGAAGAGGTCTATGTTGAATAGCCTAAAGGTTTTGAAAGTTGTGAGTACCCAAATCATATGCATCATCTTAAAAAGGTTCTCTACAGGTTGAAATAAGCTCCACATACATGGTACAAATGAATCACAACTTTTCTCATTAAAAAAGGATACACTAGAGGTACAACTGACAAAACACTCTTTTTTAAATTCGTAGATAATCAATTAGTAATTGCTCAAATATATGTTGATGATATTGTGTTTGGGTCCACTTCATCTGAACTTTCTAATGAGTTTGATGAGTTGATGAAGGAGGAATTTGAAATGAGCATGGTTAGACAACTAAGTTACTTCCTTGGTCTTCAAATTAAACAAAGCTTAGAAGGTATCTTTATTTCCCAATCAAAACATGCCCATAACTTAGTTCAAAAATTTGGCCTAGGAAATGCAAAACATATGAGAACCCCCTTGAGTATTAGTACTAAGATTTCTAAAGACTTAGACAGAAAGGATGTTGACCAAAGCTTATGCAGAAGTATGATAGGAAGCTTACCGTATCTAACGTCTAGTCAACCAGACCTTAACTATAGTATAGGTGTATGTGCTTATCACCAAGCTACTCCTAAGGCATCCCATTTAGCAGTTGTCAAAAGAATCATTAGATACGTAAGTGGAACCACTGAATATGGAATTTGGATGTCTAGGGATAGCAACCTGAACCTAGGTTGTTATAATGATGTTGATTGGGTTGTTAACATTGAGGATAGGAAAAACACTATTGGTAGCTATTTTTATGTGGGAAATAATCTTGTAGTCTTGATGAGAAAGAAGGAAAATAACATATCTGAGTCCACTGCTAAAGCTGAATACATAGCAATAGGAAGATATTATGCTCAACTACTTTGGATGAAGCAAACGCTGGAAGATTATGGTACAAAGCATGACAATATGATCCTATATTGTGATAATAAAAGTGCCATCGATATTTGCAAAAATTTGATCCAGCACTCTCATACAAAGCATATCGATATTAGGCATCATTTCATTAGGGAACTGGTAAAAGATAAAATAGTTGTTCTTAAGCACGTAATAACAAAAAATCAGTTGGATGATATCTTCACCAAACCCATAGAAGTTGTTTGATTGGAGAAATTACGTGCCTCTTTGGGCATTTGCATTAGGTGACTTCTCATTCGTTTAATATATATATATATGTGTGTGTGTGTGTGTGTGTGTGTGTGTGTGTTTATGTCTATACTTTACTTATGATTTTATTTATTCGAGCCCTATTTGTTTTGTGTGTGTACATGAAATGCATTCAGAGCATCATCTCCTCTTCTGTATTGATTCATCGATTCAATTCTATATGCATAATGGCTCTCCAGTAATGATCATGACTAGGGTTTCATTTTCATCTTCTTTATAATCAGTCTGTTCGCACACCTCTACACAATGGCACAGATTGCCTCTTTTCTTTGCAAAGCTTGTTCATCTTCTTTAACATCATCATGGTTTCTTCTCATTTCAAACTCAGCCATCCTTCTATCCCTCCTATTCGCTTTACAGATGAGTTCTAACCAAAGCCAACAAGATTCAAGACACTAGCATGTAAGTTTATTCCCCCCATATTAGTGAAAATTGATTTAGATTCTTTTGGTGGTGAGGTTCCTCTTGCAAATGTTCTTGCTCAGATGGCACACATGATGCAGTCCTCCACCAAAACACCATCCATAGGTCTTGCAAAGGTGAAAGTCTCACAATTGCTCCTCATCTATCTTTATCATCCATTAAGGGTTCCCTAGAATCCTAAGATCTTGTCACTATGTTAGAATAGGGCTCCCCTACTTCTCGCCCTTTGAACCGTGACAAATTAAGACCCCCTCCCAGTAATCCCTCACCCGATTCTCCTGTGGTAGACCTTGCTTGAGGTTCTCGTGCCAAGTTGATAAAACCTCCACCTGAACAATGTTAGTTCACTCTTCCTCGAACACCTCGAGTGAACACCATTAGAGCTTCAGATCCCAAGATGCCCCTATTCTTTGACTTGACAAAAAAGGTTTTGTGGTCTCAACTCCAACCTAAGACCTTTCTAGTAGAATGCATCATTTATCCACCTGATTTTGTGAAGGCTGGTAATACACCTTTGTTGGAGGCCAACACTTGTTACAGTTCGTCACTTGTCATTCCTTCTTCTCTCCTTCTCTTGTTAAGGAGTTTTATGCGAACTTGTTTGTTGCTATCTCTAACCCCTCTTCTCTTTGGTACCACGTGAACTATGTTTGTTACAAGGTTGTTTCCTTCTCCCCATCAAAACTTAATCAATTCTTTGATTTCCATGATATGGATTGTGACCCCCTACGACCTTTTGATATTGATGTAAATATGAATGAAGTAGCCAAGGTGTTAATAGGTTATCCTGAGTGTGTGTGGCTTGGTGCTAAAGGGATCAAAGTATCATGTATAACAGTTAAGTACCTTTTGTTGCTCTGAATATCCACCGCTGTCTGCATGCTTACCACCCACATTGCTACTGTATTCCATGACGTGCCATTCTCTTATATGCCATCAGCACCGAACACCCCATTAATGTGGGATAGATCAAGTTTGACTCCATTCTCAAGACTGTCAAATCAACTTCTGTAACACCCCAACCCCCTAGAAACAGGTTTAAGCTCAACCACAAGGCGGGTTGGGTCCTATGTTACATTTACAAGTGTACAACTTGCATCTCAATTCCTTTATTTAAACACTTATTGAAAAAGTTCATTGATACATCACAATGTATTAAATTTCAATTCAATAAGGCTATACAATTAGATAAAGGAATACTTTGAACTCTTTATTTATTCAAATAAAATAAAGAAAGTTACATTCTTAAATCACAACTTGAGTATATATCTTTAAAAACTTAAACAAAATTCAGCGAAAGTCTTAAATTCAAAATTTGGGCAACATGCCCTTAAAATAGAACTTTCAAAACTTAGAAACAATCTAATATCCATGGTTTTCATGATTCAAGTCAATTTTCAGAAAAATAAAAGGAAGGGGTGAGCACATAGCCCAGTGGATCATTCATTAAACAACTAAGTTACCATTTTAAATCAATAGCACATCCAAATTCAAGCACTTTCATGCATTAAGTGATTCAAACAACTTTTTGGTTGTAGTTGACGTTAAGACTGAAATGAGTTCTTCTCCCTTGATGTTCTTAATTTAGATACCCCTCTTTTGGGTAAAAAGACAGTTCTTTCTCACTTTCCATTGGATGCCACATACCAAGTATCCCTTAGTTGCACCCCACAACCACACACACCAAACATGTTTTAGGAACACCCATAACACCCATACGGGTCACTATGACAATACATGGTTTTTATTTTCAATTTCTTATATTTAAGAATTACATAATCATAAAAGAAATTCAAAATGTAAATATCATAATTTTAAACAACCAAGAAAGCATGAAAACATTACATCGCATGCTTGAAACATTGAATTAAATCCTAAACATGGATTCTAAGCATGGCATGCTCTCATGAGTGATTAAAACATAAAAACATGCTAACTAAAATTAAAATATGATTAAACATTTTGAAACTAAAATAAGACATGATGAAAATTAGAATTTAAACAAGCATAAACATGCTAGAAATTTAAAATAGGAAAGTAGAGGTTTAAGAAATTCCCTCCACCTTAATTCGAGTTTCTTTGTAGAATCCAGTAGAATTTCTCGTTATCCACCAATTTTAGAACTTCTAATCACCAACAAAAGTACTTCAACAACTCTCTAAAACAATAAAATAAGAACTTCTCACACAAGAAAGAAAAGAGAGTGAGAAGAAGTGCCAAGAAGAAGGCAAGAACAAGCAAAGAGGGAAGTGTCAACTCTTTGCTTTGGGATAAGATGAATGTGAGCAAGAGGGGGTATTTATACGTGTTCATGAGCACAAAGGGGACATCTAGGGCAGCTAGGATAGCTTACCACATCTTGGCATGCTTCCAAACTCATAAGGGGACGGTTTGGGTGAGAAAGGAGAATGTGTTCATGGTTGGCAAGTGGGACCACTAAGGTTTCCAATCCAAGTGTGAGCAAAATCTTTGAACCTTATTTGTTTCTTTTATGTGTGTGAACACAATTAAAGGTTTAGAATACATTTTGGTCTCTCTTGGATGTCCTCTATTAGTAGGGAAGCATTCTAATGTGTTGTGATTCATAAAATCAAATAAGTTTCTAATATGGGCACACAAAAATAAAGCTTTGGAATGTTTCTTATTTCCCTTGCATTCTCTCCCTTTTTGGGTCCACATGTGAGCATGAGGTAAGTTTCTATTTTCTAATTTTTTCTAGGTGAAGGAATCTTTCTATATCTCTTTAAATCAGTCACTCTCATTAAACTTCTATCTTGGGTTTGTCACGTGTGTGCGTAACACACACTTATGAGACATTTTATTGTAACCTTAGTATATATGATCAAATATCTTGCCACATGGAATCATTCTTCATGGTTTCTATAGGTGTGGGCATACTTGATCATTTACATGGCACATGAGATCATTCTTCATGGTTTCAAATAATGGATACGTCCTATGGAGCTTAGGGTAGGGTAGGGTGCACATGATCATGGTGTTCCACCCATGTGACTTGCACATGTTAGGGGTGGCCATGACTTCATGGGTTCAAAAAAATCAAATAAAAATTAATATCTCCTTATTTATATTGAATTATGATTTATATAACCTATAGTTTTAGAATTACATGAACCTAATGCACATTTTAAGGTATGGTTTAGCCCAAGGTGATTTTCCCTAAAAAACTTTCCTTATTTAAGACCCATTGGGTCACTAGACAAATGAAAATCCAAATCTTGGTCAATTATTCTAATTTTCAGATATATCATTCATGTTGTTAGTTTATGTCATTTTGTTTCGTTTCAGGTCATTTCGATCCCCCGAAGTACCCTAAATGACGATTCTTTCTAATTTGGACCCCCTGAAGGGCGTTTGACAAATGAAAACCTTAACATTGACCAATTGTTCTAATTTATGGATATATAATTCATTTTGTAAGTTCATGTTATTTCGTTTCATTTCAAATCATTTCGATCCCCTAAAGTACCCTAAATGACAATTCTTTGTAATTTGGACCTCCTAAAGGGTGTTTGGCAAATGAAAACCTTGACGTTGACCAATTGTTCTAATTTATGGATATGTCGTTCATTTTGTTAGTTCATGTTATTCCGTTTCATTTTGGGTCATTTCGATCCCCTGAAGTACTCTAAATGACAATTCTTTCTAATTTGGACCCCCCAAAAGGGCGTTTGGCAAATGAAAACCTTAATCTTGACCAATTATTCTACTTTTTTGGTATGTTGTCTCCTTAGTTGGTTCATGTTACCTTACTTCATTTCAAGTTGTTTTGGGTCCTTAAGGGGCAGTAAACGAGAGTTTCAGAAGCCTACCAAATTTAGCCTCGAAATGAACTCGGTTTTATTTTGCACTCAAATTTCACTGAATAAATGATAAATTTCATTTAATTGAGTACAAAGGATTTAGTGTAATTACAACCTACCCTCCTAAGAAAAATTTCATCCATGAAATTTTTACGTAACTAAGGATTTTTAGTGAGTAGATGTGGATACTTGGTCTTCATCTCACTTTCGAGTTCTCAAATAGCTTCTTCCACCTCGTGATGTTTCCATAGTACCTTCACTAATGGGATATCTTTCTTTTGTAGACTACGTACTTTATGATTAAGGATTCTAATTGGTGCTTCCTCGTAAGTAGCATCACCTTGAAATTCACTTCCTCCTAGTGGATGATGTGAGAAGGGTCAAGTTCGTGTTTTCTCCCATTTCCTTTAATGTCTAAGACACAAGAGCTCAACATAGACTCTAGTGTCTCGATAACTCTCTCAGACTTACTGACTTGATTTGTGGATCTAGGTCGCAAAAATTAGGCACTTTAATGAGATGATCTGCAATTTCCCATATAGTGGTTTCTCTCCAAGTCTTGTGAGCCATTTGTGTTGTCTTTGTTCACCCCCAATCTGATTGCAAAAGATTCGGTGGGCAAGACATATTTTAGAGATTGGCTCATTTTTCATTTTAGTGTCATACCCAGCCTAAAGTTCTCAATCTATTCAAAAGTCAAAGCTTCATTGTCATACCCCACCTCAATCTTAATGGACTCGACCACATGACAAGCCTCAAGTTATTAGTAACACTATCTATTCCCAGACTTTCTATTTTGAACTTTCAAAATGTAACAAGAAAAAATTCTTAAGGGAATAAATTTCATTTATTGAAAAGAATAGGTACAAAACCTTATCAAAGCTTAAAACTCATAAATGCTAACATATAACAATTTTAAATAAAGGGCTAATCATGTTCTCCAAATATATATTTTTATACGAAGGTCTCTAGGGTAGGTCTTGATCTTCTTGAGCCTCAATAGCAAACATTCTGGCCTGGTTCTGCCCACAGCCCTGATTCTGCCCCTAGTTGGCATTCTGCTTT
>JAJIYU010004411.1:0-24328 GCA_030144865.1 Tinospora cordifolia | reverse complement strand
TTAGGTATTGTACACGTACATGTATGTATAAATAATGCTTAAGTAATATATATATATATATATATTACTTAAGCATTATTTATACATACATGTACGTGTACAATACCTAATGGTACACTCACACATCATGTCAATGTGTCATAAAAATTCGGGTCGTTACAGACGTATCCAAAAATCATGAGAAAAGTGCAAGGGTTAGTTTGAGGGGTGTGAATAACTTTTAAATTTTTAGCCCAATGGATGCATAGTTTGCTTCCATAAAATTGGACAAGTTGATTGTCATAGATTGAACAGTGCATAAACAACAACTAGTAAATGTGATTAGAAAGTGCATGAAATGATGTCGGAAAAATTTGAAATAAAATTTTGAGTTTAATTCAAGAGGTCTAGAATAGACTTAAAAAGGTTTGCATAAATCTAATGAACAGATTGATCACAAAAAATAAAATAATAAAAAAATCAACAAATCAACAAATTGATTGCACAAACTTGGCTTTTGAATGGAAGTATACTAAATAAGTGCAATTGAGCCCTGGGACTTACAATCAAACCTAACAGGAACACTTTGAGGACCTAAAGTTGACCAAAAAAAGAATAATTTACCCATTGTTGACTTTGTCAAATATCGGTCAAATAGGATTGACTTATAGAAGTGAAAGAGTAAGAAGCCCATATGTGTGTTTATTAAAGAATCAGTGAATTTGGGTTAGGCATAGGTTGGGGGTTAACCAATTGTTTCACATCATAGAGAAGAGGAAAATGGCATTTCCGTGTTTATTTACTTATGTTTGTGTTCTGTTTATTGTGCATTAAACATGTTTAGCATTTAGAATTGTTTGAAAAGTTAATTGAATTGTATGACTTTCTTATTGCTTTGAGTTTTTGAGGCTCCACCTAAGCTTGTGAGTAGTCTACTCCGAATTTTTGAGGTTATGCTTAGATCTATAAGTTGGTTGAAAACTTGATATGTTTGTAATGTAGTTTAACTTTTATGACATTGTTGCAAGCAATGGGCGATGGACGTACATATTACTTTTCAATTTATAAATTAGATTTATCATTCACTAAGCCTCTATGGTTTTTGAGGTCACTACTCTTTACTATTTCAAGTACTTTGACTATTGTTAAGGGAAAAGATGATATGATGGCTTAGTTTTTCTTGAGTGACAAGCATGTTTTGTTATTTTGTAAGAGAAAATATGGATTGACTCCAGTTTGGAACAATGTAAATATTGACAAGTGTGAGCTTCGGTCGCTGAATAAATAAACTTTTTTCCATCACAACATAATTTTTTTTATTGCACTCTAGTGTTTATGTATAAATGTGGGAAGGTTTAACAGTAATGGAGCCGAGTGCAATAATAATTTGCTCGTCCGACGGCTGTGGCAATAGTGCTGCCAAAAGAGTCTCGACATAGAAAATGTAAATATAAACAAATAAATAAATATTTGATGAAGAATTAAGTAAGATATAAAAGTGTTATTGTGTTAGGTATATATAAAGAAGTAAGTAATAATGATGAAAGACAAACTGCACACAAAATAAAAATTCATAGAAGTAGCAATTAATTAATACAGTGATTAGATTAAGGTGTGAAGCAAAGGATGAGCTCAGTGAGAGTTATGCCGAAGACGTAATCTCGCGCGTGCAGAACGATGAGATGACTGATTAATTAAACAACATGGACATAAATTTAAATTACGCGCGCGCGCTAGCTGTAAGAAGGAATTGGCTCCTCGTCTTCCGATGGGCGGTGGAGCTTTAAGACATGCATATCCATGTAGACTTACTCGTTCCATCTGTCTTTCCTGTACAGTATTCATCAGCTGAAGCTAACAGACTTGCTAGCTAGTACAGCGGAGTCTCTTCCTCTACTCTCGCCACATTCAACGTCAGTGCTTTTCTCCTTCTTCATTTGTTTTCATTTTTCTTTTTCTTTTGCATATAATGTTAAGAATCCCATGTCCATTGCTTGCTGCGATTCAGTGATAGTGGCATGCAGATCAATTAAAAACTTTTTTGGCGGGGAGGGGTGGCCTATGTTTTTACTTGTTCATTTTTTAAGATTTTCAGGTAGAATAGAAGTTGATGATTGTTGCTTGCTTGGCAAGAGAACTGATACATCACCTTTTACATATTGTTAGATCCCATGCATAGTTGAAAATTTCTGATGTGATTATATGTCTTGTATCTAATCTCATAGTTTCTTGCTTCATGACGTCAGTTGTTGGTCAAAGGTTTCATATTTGTTCATTACTTTTGTTACAGGATTAGCTTTTGAGTTTTGAAAAGCAGAACCTTTTGTACAAGCGCCATGTACCTGAGGGTAGAAGAAGAGGTGGACACACATCAACAAAAAGAGAAAAAGAAGAAGAAGGAGAAGGAGAAGAATAAGAAGGAGAATGATGCTGAAGTTTTTGACGTAGGATCAACAAAGATATATGTGGAGGATACTTTTACTGACAGGAAGAGAAATAGGAAGAAAACTAAGCAAAAAAACCTGGGAGAGAATGATGGTGGATTCGATGGAGAATGCAAGAAGAAAAGAGATGGCAGAGACAATATTCTAGAAAAGAAAAATGAAAAGAAAAATGAGACTAAGGTCAGCAATGCAAATTTGAGTTCCAGTGTTAAGCGGAAGAGGAAGAGACAAAATGGGTAGCTGAATTGGAGAATTTAGATCATATTGAAAGGAAGAAAGGCAAGTCAATCAAAGATGTTGGGGAGAAATTAGTTGTTGATGGGAGTGATTTAGTTTCAGAAATTAGTGATCAAACTGTGGTTGATTTCAAAATTTCTGGTCATGGAAAACCCAAAAAGAGAGTAAAATTCTCAGGCATTGTAGAGGTATTCCCCTTGTCTAATGGGTTAGATGTCAAAGAGGGAAATCAGGAAAAGAAGAGGCGTCCTTGTAATCGGTACTCACAAGAAGAAGACGAGATGATCAAGGATGCTGTATTCAACTTTATAGAGGTAATTAAATAGTTCACACGCACCTTTAACGTGTCTGAGAACAGAATTATAAATAAATCGGCTGATAATTATAAGCAATTAATAATTCCCTCGGTCTCTATAGAAATAAATGTTTTGGTAACATAATTTTAGGAACGGGTATGTGCGTCATAACCTCATTTCTCTTGGGAACATTTTAAAGCAACAATCTTGAACTAGAAAATTCTACCAATTCTCACATATTATGACATGATTACCATGCAAGCTCATGAATTGTCACTCGGTTATCTTTTTTTTTTTTGTAATATAATTTTTTTCTTGAAGTTTATGTTCTTATATATAGTTGGCCGACATGTAGAAATGGAAGCAAACAAAGTGCTAGTCATGCATGTACTCAAAATGTTTATTATCATAATGTAATCTTTGGCATGCATGAATTTTAGAATTTGATTTTTCTTCTGTTTTCTGGGACTTCCAGCAATTTATAAAATTCGTAATTAATTTAGGAATCTCAATTTAACATCAATGTCTATTTTGTGCGTAAGTTTGTTATATTAGAGAATTTGTTGACATTTTTCTTGTCTTAATGTTTGGAACCATATCTTTCTTAGGTAGATTTATTTAAAAAAAAAAAAAACCACTTGTTCTGTGCTAGCTATTCTTATGACTATTTTGATGGTCTACTGTCACTCCAAAATATAATAGTACATACAAGTGGTCATGATGATCAGTGATTAATTTTTTATACTTGAATTTTTTTTTTTTTTTTCCTCTTTTTGGCCAGACTTGGTGTTTTCATTTACTTTCTTGGATTCTTTCACTTATGAATGCGTAGTTCATTGCACCTTTACTAGAGAATAAGCTTTTAACCATATCTTCAATATTTATTAATTGCTTCATAAAAGTCAAAATTAAGATAATACTAGATTAAATATTACTATTAAAAGACAACTAATTAATTCACTGAAAAAACATTTGATTTGATTTATTTTGAATCTTAATACTAGAATATTACTTTTAACGGACGCATCTCAATACAAGTATATGTGTTTGATTGACTCACATGCTTCTGGAACGGAATAAAGGAACACAGTTGTTTTGTGTTATAGATTGTTGGACCCAGAAGACTGAAGATGCAAATTTAAGCAAGTTTTCCTTTATACGTATAGATTTGCAATTTGGAAATGTGTGACTACTGGGAAGAGGATTTGGAAGTTGCGTTCGAAATGTTTTGTGCTTGGACATGAAGACAAGACGTTAGCTCATTGCTCTATGTGTCTTGGAGCCTAGCCTCAGACATAACTACTGTTTAACATCTAATTCCATTTTTTTAATTGGACAAAGTTTGATTTGTTTGGAGTCTAGTTTAAGTAGTGGACGTCATATGTTGAGTTTGTGGATTTTGAAGGATGTCGCCCTGTCTAAGCAAAATTTGATGTGAAATCCATTACCATCCATAATATTTTTGGCAAGTAATTTATTGAATTTGAGAGGCATGACATGAATTTTCTTTTTGATGCATTATTTGTATTTTAGATGCGCGGCTTGGGAGAGAAGGGTGTGGAAATGGTTATGAATGTTAGATCACATCCACAAATCAGAAACTGTTGGAAAGATATATGTGAGTGGTCTTTTTCGTAATTGAACCAAATCTTCTTATTATAAACCTTTAAATTTCTCTGTGTTATGTGACGCTGTAGAATTTCTTCTATTTGTTTAACTTATTAGTTGAGTCCTTAGTAATCCTATGCCATTCTTTGTGTGTGTTGTTTACTGAAATGGTTTGATTCAATCATTTTACCAAGTTTCATTTTTGATTCAGTAAATAAAATGATTATATAGTCTGTATTTGTTACTTTTTGTTCTTTTTTTCTTGTTATTGCACTTATCTTGGAGTAGTTGAAATCTTTTTCTCATTGTTTAATTGGTTGGATTCTTTTTTGGGTCAAGCAGGACATGCAAATTCACTTTCATAGCAAAGTAAGGGATACGGGGAAATTGTTGCATTGGTCTCCCAAATTTTTTTTTTTTAAAAAAAAAGAAAGAAAAGTAACTGATGCAAAAATAAATAGATGAAATGTTTTAGCACAGTGGAACTAGCGTTCTCATTGGTATATGAATATATTATCACTGATCAAAATGCAAAACATTTTTCATCCAGCAACCATCACTAAGAAGAGCAAGGGCTTGAAAATATATATATGATAAGAAAGTGAATCTTTGTCCACAAAATGATTGAAATAAGATTTAATCAACATTATCAAATATGCATTTATTTCCATCATCCGTTATCATACTTTAGCAATAATAAATGAGTCATTTTCCATGATCATTTATTCTGTACCCGTTGAGAAAATTCCTTACAATAGTAAATTTTGATTTGGAAACTTGTATGCTAATTGAGGGATAAATGTGAAAAACAACAAGCACTAGCCAATGCTCATGTTAGAAGAGTTTTTGTGTAATATCCCTAATTTTTTTAATTAATAACAAAAAATCAATAATGATAGATTTAATATTTAGAATCAAAATAAATTAATAAAGATATAAAATAAAATAATTTTAAGTATAAATAATAATAATAATAATAATAATAATAATAATAGTAGTAGTAGTAGTAGTAGTAGTAGTAGTAGTAGCACTAGTAATAATAATAAAAGTATTGATGACAACAGTATTAGCATATTGAAAAAACATTTATATAAGTGGAATAAAGAGAAAGAAATAATAGAAATAATCAAACAAAATTATAAACAAATAATTAAACAAGACCACATAGCATATATTTATACATGTACGAAATAGCAATGTCAACAAATTATATATAGACATGAAATTACATATAAGTATGTACATCTAATAGAAATTATAAAATGATGAATTACTTAATACATTATCAAATTACTTTAAAACTAGGAGTCCATTAAATTAGAAACTCATTAAATTAGAAATTCATTAAATTAGAAACTCATTAAATTAGAAACTCATTAAATTAGAAAACAATTCTAGTTATTATTTAAGTAGAAATACATTTCATTTAGGAATCTTAAGTCAACTCAAATTGGAAACTTCTTTCAAATTAGAAATATATTCCAACTAGGCTTCTCCTTTTCCTTGTACAATCCCCTACTCTTGCCTTTATAAACAACATTAACTCTCAAATACTTTTCACCTTGCTTCTTTCCAAACAGTTAATCAATTAAAGCAGACCAAAGCTACTGCTAGAGCTCCACTAGAGTACCGGCAATACCCACGGTGAGCAACCCCTCATCTTTCCTTTTCCTTTTCTCTGCTAGTTTCCTTCTTTCTTTTAATGTTTTTGTAGCATTAGTAGAGCATTAGCAATGGCGCTGCTGTTATTAATGTATGACTACTCTGCTTTGCTCCTTGTTACTATTTCTTTTCCATCTTCTCATGCTTCCTTTTCACTTTCCATTCTGTGTTTCTTCCCATGTTTTCTGTCACCATCACCATCAAGTATGCGCGTACAAACAACTAACAATGTTGCATACCTTGCAATTCTTCCTCTATTGTCCCCTCCTCATTCCTTGCATTCCTTAGTACATTAATATGCTATCATTAATGCATTCCTACGTGCCTTCAACTCACGCAGTATGAAGCCACCACACCCATATCCCTATAATTTAAGAACCAACCCATCACCCATCATGACATATGTAATATTTACATATAAATATATATACATCAACGTGGTGGGTGGGAACTAAAACTAAATATTCTTTTATTGATAATGGAATCATTAGGCTAGCAAATACAATCTCAATCTCAATGCACACGTAATACACATATCATATAAATGTTGTTGGTAGAGAGACCACTGCTTGTGGCAAGCACAACCTCAATTTTCAAGCACGTTGAACATATATATATATATATATATATATCAACTAACAATTCGGAAATACATATTAATTAGTGACAACTACATATCATTACAATTGTAGAAATATGCCAATTAACAATTATGGCATACATAAATTATATAAGCAACTAATAGTAAATGCAATGGATATATTTAGGTTGACAAATATCGTATTTGAAGGTTGACGACCAACTTTGGATGGTAGAAAGCTAAGGTGGGGATGATCCATCACTTTTCTATATATCTATTTATTTTTAGTAATTATGTATTGTTATGTTGGATGTGTGCGTCCAAGCATGAGTTTTGAAAAAAGATATTTACATGTCAATTTATGGCAATTGTGTTATATGATCCCATGCAATGTGGTATTTTCTATGCATGACTAACAATGGTTAGTAACATTATACAAGTGAGAACAAGTCTTGCGAGCAATATGTTACTTCTAGTAGCATTTGTTATATTTTCTTTTATTGTATGCATGACTAGTAAGACAAACATTCAATAAAACAATGTTATGTATGCATGACTAGTAACATTTTATAAATGAATGCAATAGTTGATGAATTTCCAATCCAAAATGCAATTTTTCACCTTTTATTTTGAAAATGGTTTTAGCAATGAAAACGTTTTTCGAGGCTCTTCATAGCCTTCAAGATAATAAGAAATCCACCCACATAGTTTGTCGGACATTTAGGCATATTCTAATACACTATCTTAAGGATTGGCACAACACATACCTCATGTATGGCAGTTTCAAATCCTCAAACCTCTCAACTAATCATAGGACCGGCTCAACTCACACCTTATGTACAACAGCTTCAAATCTTCGATAATTAGGCCAATTCAGGTCCTTAATGCCTCTATCACATCTAATATCCTAGCCCGTGCCTCAGATTTTTTGATGCACATTTTTCATTTAAAAATTCATTTTTGTTTATAAGTCATAATGCATTGCAATATGTAATAATATTTTCCTATCAGGTGGGAAAGATTTCTGGAATGACAATTGGGAAAGGAAAAGCTAAACTCACTCATATTCTGTTTGCTGATGATTGCCTCCTTTTCCCTCCTCACAACAAAAATGAATTAAAGGAAATGATGAAAGTCCTACATACTTTCAATTTTCTAACTAGGATGAAAATGAATGTTAAAAAGAGCAATTTGTTGGGAATTAATATTAGCCCAAGAGATGTGGCGTATGTGGAAGGAGATACAAGTCTCCCCAGGTACATGGCCTATAAATTATTTAGGTATGCCTCTAGGAGGAAACCCAAATAAATCTATTTTTTGGAATCCAGTTGCGTCAAAAATTAGAAGACGAACTGCAGGTTGGAGACACAGTTATTTGTCACGGGGAGGTTGGTTACTATTGCTGAAATCTATCCTAGAAGCTATGCCTACTTACTATATGTCCATCTTCAAACTTCTAAAGAATGTAGCTAGAGAGATTAAAAAACATATGAGGGATTTTCTGTGGAAGGTTGAAGATACTTCAAAGGGACAAAATTTGGTTAACTGGCAGCAGGTATGCAAAGATATGACAAAAGGAGCGTTGGGCATAGGGGGTTTGATTAAGACAAATAAGGTTTTAAGGGGTAAATGGCTGTGAAAAATGCTGAACAATCCGATCGCCCTTTGGGCTAAACTAATTAAGAGTATCCATGGTTCTAAGCATTTTCGAAGAAGAGCTGGCATATGTAGAAAATGCAACCATAGATCTCCGTGGAAGGATATTTACAACCTATATGCTACTTTTATCCCCCACATTATATGGAAAGTGGGAAAAGTGGATAATGTGAAATTTTGAGAGGATGTTTGGTGTGGGAGGGACAAGCTTAAGGATAAATATCCTAACATATTCAGAATGTCTAATAGGAAAGAAGGCACATAACTGATTTTCCAACTAAGTCTTCCATAACGGGATCTGCACGATGGAGGTGGAATTTGCATGTCATAAATAATATTGGGGAAAGCCACATGGAAGAACTTAATGAACTCCTCAGCTCTTTACATGGTTTTCAGTTTCAACAAACAAAATGAAGAAGAAGTCCCAAGTGGAGTCCAGAAAACAATTCTCATTTCTCTGTGAAGTCTTTTAGAAATATTTTTCTTGAGCAAGGGTCCAACATGGTTTACATTCCAATAGAGTTTATATGGAGTATCAAGGTTCTCATGAAAGGCAGAATCCTAATTTTGCTAATGAGCTTTAACAAGCTCAAGACTATAGATAACGACCAAAAATGGCAAAACCAACTTTACTAAACCCAACGATTTGTGTTATCTGTAGAAATAGTGGGGAATCAGTGCATCACATTTTTTAAGAATGTCAGTTTCTGTGGAACCAGTGGAACAAGCAACATGGCCCCTTGGTCCCTCCTCCAGTTGGATCCTTTTCTCAAACTTCGGAAAGGGTGGCTGTAGCTCATCTCCACCACTATTGGAAGGTGATTTTGGCAACGATATGTATAGTGTTTGTGAAGAAAGGAATGGTCGCATCTTTTTGGATAAATATAATTCGAAACGGTAGATATGGGAGAGATCCCAACACACTTTTTGCTACATGGATCTCAAATTCTAAATTAGGAAAAGGTTACAAATTTTGTGAATGGCTATGTAATGGTGGAAAAATTTTGCAATCTTTGTAATGTTTCCAGATATCTCATCCAATTGTAACTTTTATTATAATTAATAAAGTTTTTATTTCAAAAAAAAATGAGTTTGTATTAGTATTTTCTTAGGATATGAAATTTTGTTTTTGTTTGCTAGGACACAATTATGTCAAGTATACTATGAAAATGATCATCATTTTATTTAATAATATTATGAGTTTGTAATTTATTTTGGTAGATATGTTGCTAATAAATGACTTGCAGAAAAGGGATATTCTAGTCTTTTGTGTTTGCAAGAAAAAGAATGTCATGCATTAGACATTCTTGCTGAAATATTGTATTATGGTTCATATGAACTAGGATAATTATAAGCACATGTATCTTAGTTGAATTAAAATTTTCAACATAAAAGGCTAGGTATATGCAATGTCTATAAACTAATGAATTTAATGTTAGAACATTTTTGCAATTGAGAGACATTCACATGTCAATGAGATTGTTATGGTAAGTTATATGAGGCTACTTTATTTCTTACATTGAACGTATTACTCAAATCACTGGAGGAGTAATTAGTCATTCAATTCAAAAGAGACACCCCGTATCCATATTGAATTTAGTCACTCGTACTATCACCATGTTAAATAAAAGAAAAGGATGGATTGATGACTAGCGAATGCTTTACATCAAAATGTCATATTCTAAAATAAGATTACTCTCATACCCATAATTTATTTGAACGAGCCTGAGGGATGTATAGGATTCCTTGCTTGAACCTGATTCTGATCGTTAAGCTAACATGGGGAGAGTGCTTTCTCCCCGACGGACAGGAGAGGGAAGCCAGGGCCTTGTCCTTCCTTATCCCTATCTATCCTACGCTCTTCGCTAGGTGCCATTGCTTAGACTTATTTAGGAAAGATAGCAAACTCGTACATGCGAGGGCAAACTAGAAGTTAGACTCCCTTAAAGAACTAACACCGTAGTAAGGGAAGTTAAGCTACCAGCCTTACCCTAAGATCTATCTCTCTACCTAGCTTTGCGCCTAGCATCCAGATTCAGTTAGCGACTTACCTTAGGAAATATATCCCATTGATTAGGTGTTGATTAGCTAGGTACCATAGTTGGGTTCCAATCTATCCTTGCTTGATAGATTGGTCAATAGATGTCATACTGGCTTAATTAGATACTTACCTCAAGTATTGGATTACAGGAATAGAGCTGGCTCTATCCATACCATATAGGGAAGACGCAGATTGCTAATTGTTGTTGCGACTTCTGTCTACTAGGAGAGATCAAACTAGTCAATATAGGGAAGTCAGAGAAAGCAGACGCAAAGATGAAAGTTTACATCGTCTGACTACACAAGAAAAAGCCGCTTTGGTAGTGATTTATTATTATAGAATAATATAATTGTTTGTCAGGTCCATCAGTTAAATAAAATGGATGATTCCCCTGGGAAGAGCCAATCGAGGAATTTCATTATATCCCCTCTAAAATCGTTCTATTTCATCTGATGCTTTGTAGGAATAAATCATACATACATATAATACAAAATATATTCTCTTTCGACTATTCAAACTAGAAAAAACTTTCGAGTGACTAAATTCAATATGGATACAAGGTGTCTCTTTTGAATTGAATGACTAATTACTCCTCCAATGATTTGAGTAATACGTTCAATGTAAGAAATGAAGTAGTCCCATCTCAGTACTTATAACTTATACATTTAGATATGAATACAGTATACCAAAAAATTGGTGTCAAGATGAAGTCGGCTCAAGGCTCTCTCCGACCTCAATGTCGCTTAATATGGATATGTCGGTCGCTGGTAAGACCTCTATGACAAGAAGATTGTTGAGACTTTTCAAAGTCTCTGGATAAGATTTATACAGATTAACTACCCACAAATGCAAATAAGAAGGTCTTAGCGCATCGACTATATTACTGAACATGTAAAAACTACCATTAAAGCAACCCAAGCAAGGCTTACTATATCCATATGAATTACTTCCTTTATTGCTTGATACCCAAGTCTTTCATAATTAGCACAGTGCCCTAAAGAACCCACTCATAAGTTGAGCTTGTTAAAACACTATTAAGTCTCACTACATCACTACTTCAAATCAACCACAAATTAATCATTTATTTAATAACAAAGTGGAAGTAAACAAAAGTAAGTAAGACAAGAATAAAGTAACCCACAATTGATTATTTACCGTTATTCCAAGGTAAGTTTAGTAGCAGGAGTCTTTGCATGAGTTCCAATTTCAAAAAAAAAAAAAAAACTTTTTTTCTCCTGTACAAAAGTTTAAGTACGATCTCGAAAGACCAAGATAAACACCCACTAAGTAGAAGCTATCAACGAAAGACTAAGCGATAATCACGCCTTTGCCCTTGTCTATAGTCGAAGGACCTAAAATGTTAGCAGAGTAATATGCTAAATTTGTCTACAACGAGCTCAATGAATAATGTAGTCTAATTTATGATTTAAAATAGACATTCTATAAAACAATGTTATGTATGCATGACTAGTAACATAATATAAGTAAATGCAATAGTTAATGAATTTTCAATCCAAAATGCAATCGTTCACCTTTTATTTTGAAAACAATTTTAGCGGTGAAAACATTTTCCAAGGTTCTTCATATCCTTCAAGGTAATAAGAAATCCACCCACATGGGCTGCCAGACATTTAGGCGTATTCTAATACACTATCTTAAGGATTAGCACAATACATACCTCATGTATGGTAGTTTTAAATCCTCAAACCTCTCAATCAATCATAGGACCGGCTCAGCTCACAACTTATGTACAACAACTTCAAAACCTCAATAATTGGGCCAATTTGGGTCCTTGATGCTTCTGTCACATCTAATACTTTAGCCCGTGCCTCAAACCTTTCAATGCACATTTTTCATTTAAAAATTCATTTTTGTCTATAAGTCATAATGCATTGCTATATGTAATGACATTTCATTCACATACAAAATAACAATTTTCAAGCTATAAAATAAAAAATAACACTCACAGTTAGTATCCTTCCCACATTCTCGTCATTCTCATCTGAACCTCGATCATTGTGCATAGGACGATCACTCAAAATCTATGTATTCGATACATTCATTAGTTATTTGATAAATGACCCAATTAAGCCTAATCTCGCTTAATTCTACAAGTCATCTCAAGTCAGCACTCAGTCAAAGTTGGTCAAAATAGTCCAATTTAACCCGTAAGTCCATTTTATCCCCTAGATTCAACACTTAGTCATTTTCTTAGTTCATATTGCGTACGCATGACCTTTTTTTTCCAATTTTAGTATAATTAATCCATTTGTTGATTTCTCACCAAACTTTTTAGATCTGATCTATACTCACCAAGTTACTCATTTGACTAACTTAACCTCATTATTTTGGTACACCAATTTTTGTCAGCATTCTTATGTATCCCAGAAACCTTTGTATTAAATTTCATGAAATTTTTACATGTCTAAGTTTTTTAAAAAAATTCCTAGACAACAAGCTAAAACATGGCATACATAACAAAAGTTTGCAATCTTGTGATTTTCATTGTTTTTGAGAAACTCGCCATATGCAATCCATTCAACTCAGTCCCACAATGCTTATACTAGCAAATACAACATGTTAATTGTTAAATTCATCATTTAAACTAATTAAAACTGTGGCTAAATATCACCCAGTTACACCATGATAACCTTATTCGTTAAAAAACATCAAGCAAGCTCAATTTCATGGTTTTAATCAAAATTCTAGCACTTGCAACTTTTATCCATGGCATGCTTTGGCCGAAACATGTTTGTACAACATTGTAGCAAACAATTACGTCTATGAAGCTCATAGAAACATCATCAAATTACTTGGACAACATTTTACAAGATCACCCAAATCATAACATTCAACGAACTATAATATGCTTCTCTTAAATGTAATAAAGAAATCAAATGCATAAAACTTCATTGTTTCCATCATTAGAAAGACACTCATTAAGAGTTTTTATGGCTTCTTTGATGATGAAGATGAGATTACCCAAGGCTACAATGCTAGCTTCCTTCCATTGGCTCCAACAAGTGGCTTTATACCTTCAAATCACTAAGAAATCCATCACCTTCAAACTTGGACAGCCCATGTACATAAAGCAATTTCATTAGGATTTCATCAACCAAGCTATGGAAACATCATTTAATGGTGTAGGGATGTTGAGGGAAGCAATTTACTTCACATATATGACATGCTTAGCCTGTAGCATTGCTATTTCCATGTACACTTCACCATCACGAAGACATTAGCATGTTCAGTGTGTGATGTAGCTCAATCTCTTCCACACTTTCCCCTTTTTGAATACCTTCAATTTACTCCCTATGAGCTTTATTTCAAGCTTCTTGCAGATTTCTAATGGAAGTTCCAGCTTGGAATGAAGATGACTTGAAAAAGAAGATGGTAGTGGCTGCACATGTTTTATTTTTATTTTTATTTTTATTCTTTTTATAAAGAGATTTGGATTATTTGTTGTGCTTGTTGGTATGTTTGGTGACTTGGCAAGGTGTGCAAGGTGACACCTCTTGATTTGCCACGTCATTAATCCAAATGGGTGTATAAACCCAACCAATTTCACACAAAAACCCAACTCCTTCAACCCAAATACACCTCATTTATTTATTTATTTTCTCTCTATTTTTGGGTTTTTAGCATTATATATCTTCATTTGATTTTTTTTTCTTTTTTTTTTTGTGTTTCAATTGGACATTATTTGATCACAAATGCATCACTCTTGTATTGGACATCATCCCAAAGAATTAAAATTAGTTTCCTATTTTTCATTAATAATTGAAAATTTTTTGATAATCTTCACCAATTAAGTGTAAAATAATTGGGAATTTGACAAACTTGACATGTAAGTCTACATTTATGCCCAATTGCAATATATATCATTTTTATCGCTCAAAAATCATTTGTTCTTATTTTTCATAATTCTTACTAATTTTTTTCACAACTTTTCTCAATTAATTATAGTTCCTTCAATTAAATCGGTAAAATTGAGAAAATTCATGTATTTTCATTAAATTTTTTTAAAAAAAGTACATAAGAGTATATACATCGAATCCTTTGACCCGGTGCCTGAAAGTCTACATTTATGTCCAATTGCAATATATATCTTTTTTATCACTCAAAAATCATTTGCTCTTATTTTTCATAATTCTTACTAATTTTTTTCACAACTTTTCTCAATTAATTATAATTCCTTCAATTAAATCGGTAAAATTGAGAAAATTTGAGAAAATTCATGTATTTTCATTAAAAATTCTAAAAAAAAAAATAACATAAGAGTATATACATCGAATCCTTTAACCCGATGCCCAAAAATACGGTCCTTGTGCCTAAACTATGTTTGATATTGTTTCTATTCGTATAAATAATTTATTTTATCTGCACTCACTAATATGACAAAAATTTATTGTAAGGCCTTGAGGTTCTTCCACAGAAACCTGTTCGTCTAAGTCACCTTGTAAGAATGCATTTTTGGCATAAAATTGTTGCAAAGACCATTGAAGCTTAACAGCTAAGGAGGACAACATGTTGGTCATCCTTATGCTACAAGTATTGCCTATCTTTTGAAGCTCACATCAAATTGATATTTGAGTCACCCTTATAGTTTGGCAACTCAACTACATCTTTTGGCCCTATTTGGTAGAAGCACCGCATTTTTAGGCTAAACATGATCTTTTCCAATACCATAGAAATCTCAAAAGTAGGTTAAAAGATACTTCAAGAAATCCCCCAAAAATCTTTGTAAGGTAACAATTGCAATCATGGCCTTGGCATGCCAAACACTTAAACAAATTACTTTTGCTCTTTTTTCACAGCAAGAAAATCAACATTCTAAACATGGCATACATCTCACTTAGCTCTCCCACCCTCCCTATCTTTCTTCCCCACTAACTATTTTTTGTCTTTTTTTTCATTTTGTCTCTAATGCCTTCATTTCTTTACCCACCGAATTCATCCAATTCTTCACTCTGAAGTGCTTTGTGGATTATTTGTCAAGTTCTAACATGTGTAAGCTCTTTGAGGAGCACTTTATGTGAAGTAGAGAAGTGTGTAGCTTTAGAAGGAACCCTCTATCTAAAGTAGGGATTCTACTAAAGGTTATGGAGTTAGCTATAACTTGTGTGCATATTCTCATGTCCTGTCCAATGTTGATTGAAACACTAAGATTCTTCAAATTAATGAGAAAGATTTGTGTTGAAGCAAAATTTTCAAAGCATCATTACATGTTATGGATGATATTTTTGAACTTGCATTAGTTCACTTCCAACTGATCTCCTCTTTGAATTGGTTGTCGTTGCAAAAGTATGACCATGTTTCCTTGTTTCTCATTATTGGCAATTTCAAATGATTGAGAAGAAGAATATGGCAAGAATTATGATGAAATCATTGATTCAGGAAATGTTTTTGGGAGTTTGCATGACTATTGTAAGGATCCTAGGGCTATTTCTAGAATTATAGGGACTTTTCTAGACTATTAGTGGTGTTTTAGGAATGTCATGGGCTATAACATCAATTTTAGGAATGTCAAGGGCTATTCCAAGGAACTCACTTCTTGAAGATTAGATTCCCAAAAAAAAATGGTTTGTTTTTTGAAAGGTCATATATGTAACAATTTTATAGAATTTGGATGATAACACATCCTCTTGTGTAAAAGAATACCCAAGACTTATCTTTTAGGAGCTCTTGGATATAATTTACCATCATTCTAACCATTAATATGGATATAGAACAAGTAATCAGACATTTTAACAAATAAATGAATATATGTACTAATTCTTTGGTAGGATTGTAAAAAGGGGACATTCTATTGCAATGGGACTAGTAACATACATTTTGACATTTTCATCAACTTTTTGCTTTATTTAGTTAAAAATCATGTTTTATTTTTCACAGTTTATCAAAGTTGTCAATTTTTAGTGAATTTCATTGAAAATTTTGAATTTTCCACTGAATTTTGGTTTTTCACTTGCAGCTTTGGTTGGATCTCTTGAAAACTGAAATAATTCGGGTAATTTTGTGAAGTTCCTCAAATTTTCGTACCATGTTTTTATGTGAGTGAGAGAAAAAAAAATAACAGTTGTGGTGGTGCGTCCTATTAGATATAGTATACTTATACTATATATCTATATGATGCATGTACATAGAACTACATGATGATGGTCATTGGTTTAGAAATGGAATGAAATAAAATGTAAAAGTAGATTATGAAAGAGATAAAAGAAAGCATACGATATGGAAGGAAAAAGAAAATGATGTAATGGCAAAAAGGTAGCATCTTCACAACGGAGACTATTGTTGTTATTCATCTCAATTGAGAGGACTCAAGCAAGAGAGAGATTGAATCAAGGAGCAAGGAAGAAAGACGAGGGATAGGAAACTTGCCATAAGTACTATTACAAAGATTCCTCATGCTCCAACTATGGTTTTTTGTCGCTTTTATGGTTCTTTCTCCACAACCAAAGAAAAAAAAAATAAGAAAGGAAGTTTCAAGCTTTTATTTGATACTATGCATGCATCGATTTCATGCTTAACAAGGAGATAAAAGCATAAGAAATAAAGTAAAAGGAGAGTAAAAGGCAGGCATTTTGTTGTGCTTTCCTTAATGGTAAGGGTGATTAAAGATCAGAATAAAGAGAGTTTAATAGGTGATCAGTTGTGAGAATTCCCCATTCCTCATATAAGTATAATAATATATGACATTGCTTGATGGGTTCCAAACAAATTTGAGTGATAATATAGATCAATTATAATACATTATGTACTACAAGGAATATGAATTATTTTAGATTTAGGCTGATTTCATGGGATTTGGATTTTGTATTATTTGGATTAGTAGTAATAAGTTAAGAAAGATATGAAGTTAATTGATTTCATCCCAATTTACTTAGAAAAAGAATTATTAATTAACAATAAATTAGAAAGAGGCCTAAATAATGAAAATTAAATAGGTGAGAATGGGTTTACTTTAGAAAATTCTTTATTATTATTATTATTTTAATATTTGTTATTGTATTATTATTGTTGTTGTTGTTGTTGTTGTTTTATATTTTTATTGGGTTACGATCAATGAACACATGTACTCATGAATTCATGTGTTTCAAAATGTTTGTTTGATATATAAAATTTTTCAACTGGGTTAGTAAGGTTTTTTTTTTTTTTTTTGATATATTGAACTCATTTGTGAAGTCTAATTTGTGAAATGAGGATGTTTAATTGCAGTTTATTTAATTTGCCTAAAATATGTATATATCCTCACTGTACATGTTTGACTCCAATGTAAATTCCTTTTTTTATTCATTTTCAACATTATCCACTAACAAAGTCCTTTTTTAATATATTTAACATAATGCGTGACAAGTGGTATTTTTTTGGCCTTGAGCATAAAATTAGAAAAATACCATAGCTACAAATATTATGAAAATGCCTTCAAAATTTTAGGGTATTATAGAGAACATCAAACAAGGAAAACCCTACATCCTTTGTACTTGCTTTCAAATTTGATCTAATTCCATCTCTTATAGGTTCAACCAAGAATTTATATGTTCTTTCTCCTCAAATCTCACCATCATTGTAGAGTCATTGTTGCATTTAATCTTAAAATTGGATGGTAGTTAGGTTTCAACTATAAAGCATTTAAGGTTTGGTACAATATAATATTACCTAAATTGTACCTTGTTTCCTAGAATATATCTTGGTGTTAATTTCATAAACCAAGGCTTCATTTCCGACTTTGGAGTATATGTTTTAGCATATCTCTTATCTTTAGTTGTGTTTAGAAACAAAGAATTTTAAGGACTCTCGGTTTCCATTTTAATCTATAGCCATGACATGATCAAAGAATTCTCCATGTCCCAAGCCTAAAATTTTGGGTTCTCTTGCATGGTACCTAGCTAGTCAAATGTCAAAGCTTCCTATCCTTTTAAATCTTGTTTAAACAACTAGAAATCAATCCAAGTAATTTCTTCTACATAGGTGACATGATGTCGCAACAATTGTAATGGGGTTTGAGTAGGTTGATAGATCTTATATTGTATTAGATTTGAGGTTTTAGAGCTGGTAAACATTATGTATTTCTTGTAATTTAGAGAAAGTCTTTGGAGAAAAACCTAAGCTTTGATATTTGTTGATTAATTGAGAGTAGATAAGTTATATTTCTATAAGCAATAACTGTATCTAGAAAAACAAACCAACTAGTAAATATATTTCTATTCTTGTTAAAATTAGGAAACTAAATGTTTATTTTACTGAGGTAACTACATGTTTGAGTTGATGTTTGAAATCCCTACATACTTTGATTGTTGCCTACAAATGTAGGACACTTAAAGCTAACCTAGAATTTTTGTTAGTATGTTGATGTTACTACAAAGATGTGTATGGAACAAAGCAAGGATTAAGTGTTTTTGCATGTAAATTTTTAGTTTTGGATGAAATTTCTTATTAGTTTGTTGATTTACGATTGTTCCTCTTTGTCATGTTGTTGGATGAAATTGGTTATCAGCTTCTTGATCAGATTATTATTATTATTATTGTTGTTGTTATTATTGTTCTCTATCATATCATTGTGTTTTCTAGTGTCATGGTTAGTTTCTTAGACAAATTTATCTTGTCAACTTGCTTTCGGTGAGGTAGGAAGCACATGACATTTGTCTCAAGAAGTTAGATCTACTACTCATAGATGTATTAAACAATGTAGCTGGCATTAAACAAAAAATGTAAGAAATTCATATTATGTAGTCTAGATAGCCTTGAGGGCAATTGCAAGCAAGGAATGAAAATTCGACTTCGCCCCATTATACATATAATGGTTTCAAATATATATATATATATATATATATGTGTGTGTGTGTGTGTGTGTGTGTGTGTGTGTGTGTGTGTGTGTGTTAACATTAATAATGCTTAATGCACATTACGCTTGTTAATTTAAAACTATTAGAAAAAAGATGAAAACAAAAAGAAATTTATCGTTAAACTTTAATATAAACCATGATTTTCATTTATCATTCTTCTCTTAGGCTTTTAACTTATTTTTTACTTCTCTCTCTTCTGTCTATCATCTCTTCTTTAGGCTATAGCTCATGCTTCTTTCTCTTGGATTACCACTCGCCAATTTTACATATCTCGCGTTAAATCTTCTTCATTTATAGAGAATAATTTTTTGTATAATCTTTATAATTATATAGAAGAATCTTTGTGCATTATATAAATTCTTTCATAAAAGATGCTCCTTTTTACGACTTTTATACATTTTTTTTCCACAAAAATCTTCAAAACTTTGATTGTAAGTGAACTTCACCAATTTTTTCAAAGATCTCAACGAAATTTTGTAATTTTATAATTATAAGTGAGCTTCATTTCGATTGTCCAAATTACCTAATTAATTCGTCTAATTTTGACGAAATTCGTCTAATTTTTATACCATGATTGCAAGTATGCTACTTGGATTTATGAAAAAGAAGGTAAAATTAGATTCCAACAAACCTATACATCCAATGAATGTTGTTATAAGTATGCACTCTAGCAAATGAACCCTTGTAATGGTGATGCATCTTGATGGTTCAATATCAACTCTATTCTCAATATGTGATCTTAGGGTGTTTATCATATAGGGTTGGGTTTCTTGATGGTCTTCGTTTCACTTAGTTGAGTGAAAGCAAGTTATGCACTAAGGTCATGATTGTTTGTTGCTGGACCATCTTCTCTGGGACCATCTATGGGAGTTATAGGCTCGTAGTGCAACCTTGTGGAGTGCACAACTCTATGATGATAAGATGTAAGTCTACCTTGAGGAGTGTGTAGCTATATGTTGGGATCCATAACTCTACTTAGGAAAACATGTGGAATCATAGTCTCCAATGTTTAATGTGTATGTCTACGTCTAGCAACCATAGTGTTGTATAGAAAAATGCATGGCTTTATGCTGGAAGATGTTGGCCTACCATGTAGAGATTACATATGTTTGAGTTGTAGACCTTGGTCCTTGAGAAGCCCTAGATCAACTAGGTGGGAATGTGCAACTTCATGTTTGGGAACCATAATTCTACCTCATGAAACGTGTAATTCCTATTAAGAGCTTTAATTCTACTTTGTATTAGAATCTATGGCTTTGTGGAAATTGCATCCCTGGGGTTTTTAAGTAATTATTTTGTTTTGTTCAAATAGAGAATCATCTTGTCTTCTTGTGTTTGCCATTACTCTAAGGCATGGTTGATTTCTATATGAAAATCATCATATGTAATGGTTATCATGTATCAAAATACTAAAATTGTTACCATAAAACTTGTTCAAGTGTTGATGTGGAAATTATTATAGTTGTCTTTTTGGTTGGTCTTGAGCAACTCTTTGAGGGTTGATCTTGTAAACAAGTTTTGAAATGTTACTTTGTTATACGACACTAAGAGCACAAATTAGATAATGTTTCAAAGTTGTTAGACCTCACAACTTGGACTTCCTATCCTTGAGGCAACCAATGCTACTTAGTTCACATGCATGTAACGAATTTAACATTCGACATTGATTTTAGGTTGACTCTACACATGTCACATATTCTTTATCAGCCCTTCGTCAACCACTTTTATGTACTAGAATCTTATTTTTAAATGACTTTCAACATCAAGGATGGTTGGTGTTTTTATATTTAACATCATAACTTTTGCCTGGTTGCTTCTCACAATGAGAAATGATGCCAACATGCATTGAGAAAATTCTAATATTTGAATAACAATGTTGTTTTGAAAAAAGAAACGCTATAGTAACATTATTGTTTGTCTCCATATAATTTGTTGCTATCATTTTTTCTATGCTCACACTTTGGATAGAAAACTTTTACATGTGGCTGATCATCTACTTTTTTTATTTTAGGTCTTGGCTTACCTTGGAGGTCATGTGAGAGTGTTAGACATCGAGCATATACTTTATTCAATAAATATGAGAGTCGTAAACGGACTTCTAAAGAGAAAGAGTCCCTCAAAAAGTATGGTCCCTGGTGTAGTTTAACTATAATGTTGCTTTATTCATTTAATTATTTTGTGGTTTGCATGACCATTTGTATTTCGCATGTAAAAACCTTAATATGGTCCTTAGATGAGGTCATGATTTTTTTTTCTCCAATGGTCAATAACCTCTTGTAGGCATTGCTGCAGAGACATTTTGGAGTTGAATTGTCTTAGATGTTGAATAATGTTTCTTATTGTGTCTAATTTCACTTAATGCACGCGTGATATACAATTTATTCATATGTGTAGGCTTTGTCCACTAGCATATGATTACTTTATGATGTTTAGGTTTGACCAAGAAAATCGATCACAGTTGAAAACACATGAGAAGGAACATCACAGTGCTGTCGTTGTAAAAAGCACACATAACAGGATAAAGCCGCTCAACATGAAAAAAGGTTATTTTGTTTCATTTATTTGTTATTATGTTCCTTAAAATTTAAAATTGAGAACTAGCTTTTGGAGCTTCTCCATTTGAATTTTTTTGAATTCGCTTTAAATTTTAGAAGTAACAAAGGCTGCAATATTACTACATTATCCTGCATCATTATTATTGTAATCCATCTTTGGGCACAGGGCATTGGTCCCAAGAGGAGTATCAGACCTTATATGACTTGGTAAACACAAATTTGAGAATGATAGCCTTTGAAGAAAGGAAATCAAACAATTTACAGGTTTGTACCTTATGGTTTTTGTTGTATTTGAATAACCCATTTATTAGTATCATTCTTTCTATGCATAAAGATTTTCACTTTCATTTGTGTTTTTTTTCTTTGTTGTTATAATGCTCATTTTATTTTGATTAGTGAAACTGATAATTGTGTAAGAAAAGCTGTTATTTATTTGCTATTATTCTATTTTCTATAGTTGCAAGATGATATCTTTTGGGAAGCAATTAGTACCAAGATGGGCACTCGGACTCCAAAGGATTGTTGCCGCAAATGGTACATATCTTTCTTGTAATCTTGTGATGTTGGATTTCATTTTATGTTGCTCTTGTTTGATGCTCAATTGTGAATTTTGTTCACAACATTCAATTTTGAAACAAGCTAACAAAGGTTGAGTTGAGGTTATATTAATTGTGTCTTAACATGGTTTTCAATTTAGAAAAGTGATGGAAAGGTATCAATCAAGAATAAGAAACATGCTACATATCATGGCAAAATGCAACTATAGTGCTATTTCTACATTATAGTAGTTTATCTTAAGAATCATTTTTTAAGTTATTATTTCTTTTCCAGGATTAATTGAGTAGCCATTTGCAAAAGAAGATGTTATGGAATATAGTTGATGGTTGTTGGAAACGTGGTGAGCACACAAATTCTAAATGAGAAAAAATATTGAAGGAGAAGAGGAAGACTTGAACTTGCACTTAAAGTTGTGCTATTTTTTTTATTTGAATTGAGAAGTATATCCATAGGATTCTACCTAATAAATACATATACCTAATAAATACAAAATATACATAAACCACTATGTTCATGGCCACTATATTAAATATATGCATGTACTTAATTCATTCTTAATGCATTCATGAACTATTAAAATATAAACCTATCGAATATGTCACACCTATTTACAGTTATCATATCAATCTCTAATGAATCATATTTACTATAAATTTTAGGTCTATTTCTAACATCATCTCTTAAACATCATGGTTCATGTACTTCTAACTTAATCTTTGACATTCTTCCTTTAAGTTAGACTTTGAACACCAAGTGCATGCTTGAGCTTCAAAAAACTCTCTATCTTTAAGGCCTTCGTAAAAATGTCAACTACTCGATCATGAGTGTAACGATACTTGATGACAACATCATTGTTTTTTACCTAATCTTGAATAAATTGATGCTTGACTCGAACATGTTGCTTTTACAATGAAAGAGTGGATTTTTTATTAAGGGAAATGGCGAAATTTGTTATCACAAAACAAAGTGGTCGCTTCTGCTAGAGCTTGCTTGAGTGCTTAACAACTTGTGGTTGCGAAAGTTAAATATTCTACTTCAATAGTAAAAAAAAAAGGCACACTTGTTTGCTTCTTTAATGCCCATGAGATTGAACCAGAGTCAATGTAGAAAATATAACTAGACGTGCTCTTGCAACCAAACATGGTTGATCAACCTTTTCATATAGTATCCCATGATCCACAGTACCACGAACATACCTTAAAATATTTTTACTAGCTTCCCAATAACTTTTCTTTTGTGTTTTCATAAATTAGTTGATCATGCTAACTACAAACATGAGATCTTGTCTTGTTATGGTTAAACACATGAGACTTCCAACTAGACTTTGATAGAGTGTTTAATGAACAAAAGGATCATCTTTGTTATCCTTCCTCAACTTTATGTTGAACTCCATACAAGTGCATTTTGATATTGCACCAGCCATGTTGAATTGCTTTAATAAGTCATTTAAATATTTTTTTTTGAGATATTAAGATGCCTTCATGACTTTGTTTCACCTCAATTCCAAGAAAAAAATGAAGAAGATCTATATCTAATATCTCAAACTCATTCACCATTGAGTTTTTTAAATCATCACACATGCCCACTTTTGCTCATAAAGATTAAATCATCAACATATAAGCAAACAATAATAATGTGACCACTGTTAACTTATTTAATGTAAAGAATATGTTCATACAGGCATCACTTGAAGCCATTCTCCAAAAAGTGGTGGTCAATCCAACTGTACCATGTACCATATCCAATGAGCTTGTTTTACCCCATAGAGTACTTTCTTCAGTCTACAAACTTTTATTCCTCCCCTATCTTTACATATCCAAGAGGTTGTGTAACACCCCAACCCCCGTATCATTAAGCATTGGA
>JAJIYU010004410.1:0-24380 GCA_030144865.1 Tinospora cordifolia | reverse complement strand
ATATATATATATATATATATATATATATATATAAATAAGAGATGATAATCCATCTTCTATAACTTAATGTTTAATTTTAATAGAACTCCAACACGTATGTGTGTTGAATATTTTATATTTCTTTTGTTAAACTACACCTTACTAGGTGACCTTTTTTTTATTCAATCTTAAAAAAAAAAAAAGAACAAGAAGAATAAAACTAATCAACTAAACAAAATAGATTTAAACACTTAATAAATAAATATGTAAATAAAAGAAAATAGTTGTGGAAGATTATTTTACTTATATTTTATCTTTCAAAATCGTAAATCATAAATACTTTTAATTTTCTTTCCCAAGGTACTAAACATTTCAAATTGTGACTGAACTTTTAGTTATGTATAACGAATTATATTTCCATTATTTATTTTGATAAAATAAAAAGATTTGATTAATAAAATTATTAAGTAACATTATACATGCACAAAGCATGATACGTGTATATATATTTTTTTAAATATTTAAAACATTTAAGTGTCGATGTACATGAAGTATTTCTTCTTATTCGTATAACCATTCAAATTTTTGTATTAAATATCACAAATTACATTGTATATTTTAAACATCATCTCATTAGCTTTATCTCAAGTTTGGCCTTCTACTTTCGTCAAGAGTGCCGGATTGTCACTTTAATGAATTAAATCATTATTATGTTAATAATTTAGGAGTTATTTAATAAGAAGCATTTTTAGGTATAGGAATTAGAATCATAACGAGTTTTAAGATTTTTATGATCTTCATAATTCATATTCATATCCTCAACATTATTTTATACTGAACATCTTCAGAATTTGTATTCATGCATTTAAAATTATCATAGACAATAATGCCCTTATTTAAAGTTTTTTTTTTTTTTCATTTTAGAGCAAAGAGATAATTAAGACGTCTTTGAAGTTTTTCTGAGCATATCACCTACATCTATGGACCAACCTTTAAAATATCTTTTTTATTATTATAAAATTCTCACTAACTCTTATAATTATCATTCAATTATTGTATTTTTATTGTAACAAATGTCTCCCGTTTTACTAATCCAACCATTTAGGCAGACGTGGTATGCATTGCACATGCAGCCAAATTAATAATAGTACAAATGTCGTGTCCTGCTTCGCGCATAAGCACTCTCTGAAAGCAGGAGATAGACTCAAAAAAAAAAAAAAAAAAAAAAAAAGGGTTCTCTAGATAGCGGCGAAGTAGAAGAAATATCCAGTGAACAAATCAAAGGAAGTAACAATGGCGAACGCAGTAGTAGTTGCAAAGGAGGAAGATGGTCACTCGAGGGAATGACTGCTCTTGTAACTGGCGGATGAAGAGGAATTGGGTAGCTTTCATCTCTCTCTGTATCGTCTCTTACAACAATTTTTACTTGCTTTATACATACTAATTTGTTTGCTTCTGTTTTTGTTGCAGATATGCCATAGTGGAGGAGTTAGCTCGTCTTGGAGCAAGGATGCACACCTGTTGCCGAAACGAATCAGATTTGAATCGTTGCTTGCAAGCTTGGGAGGCTAAAGGATTCCACGTCTCAGGCTCGGTCTGTGATGTTTCCAAAAGACCCCAAAGGGAGACTCTCATGGAGAAGGTCTCCTTTGTTTTTTGAGGAAAACTTAACATATTTGTGAGTAGATCATCTGTTTATATTGCTTATTACAAGTATAATCAACTATAATTTTTATGTCAAACAATTCGGAACATGGCAAGATCTTTGATTCATTGGATCTTATCTTAAAAGCAGGCACCATGGTACTACATATATTAACTTGATTTCAATAGTACCAAGTGATTCGTTTGTTTCTCTCATCTATTATTTTTTTTAATCTTTCTTCTCTGTTATGTTTGCTGAATCTACATAACATGAATCTTTAATCTTCTAATTAGATGATCGACCCCTTGAGTCACTGGGTCTGGGAAGCTACATCCTTACATTGTTGTTATTATTATTATTGTTTTGATTGATGAATATGTCCCCTCCTAGGTAAACAATGCTGCGTTGGTCATATACAAGAAAGCATTAGATTACACATCTGAAGATCTCTCAACAGTCATAGCTTCCAACCTTGAGCCTAGTTTCCATCTATCCCAACTGGCCCACCCTCTTCTGAAAGCTTCAGGAATGGCAAGCATTGTGTTTGTGACCTATGTGGCTGGTGTGGTCGCTCTTCCTTCCTTGTCTCCTTTTGCAGCTTGTAAAAGTGGAGTGAACTGTGTGATTCAATATATATATATATATATATATATATACATGTATAGCAAGATTGTTAGAATTAAAATGCATACTTTTAATTTGATGACCCAGTACTAATTTTTTGTGATGGCATTAGCGGCGATGAATCAGATGACTAAGAACTTTGCCTGCGACTGGGCAAAAGATAACATTCGATGCAATAGCGTTGCACCATGGATTATCAGGACCTCCATGAGTGAACCTGTATAATTTTGCTTCCCAGCACTTCTATCATTCGAGGTACTTAAAAGTAGCCTTCCAACATTCCATGCATAAGGATCAATAAGACATAGTTTACCGCCTTGTGTTGCAGTACATTGAAGACGAGGAACATGCTAGGCAAGCAATTTCACAAACTCCTGCGCAACGCTTTGGAGAGCCTGAAGACGTTTCACCTCTGGTAGCATTCCTTTGCCTTCCATCTGCTTCATACATTACTGGGCAGGTTATTTCTGTCGATGGTGGTCTCACAGCTAATAGCTTCTATCCAAATTATGACTAATAATCCATGATGCATGCGTAGCAGCTTCGTTTTAAGAATTGGTTTGGCTGTAGAATGTTCCTCGTGATTTTTTATTTTATTAAGCTTTTCATTTTAATTAAAGACCAACTCCATTTGGTCCGTCATCTCTCATCTACTCAAGGTGGTTTCATCAAATTCAAACCAACCAAATCGATTCAATCATTTATTTCACTTGACCATTTTCCTTGATTTTTTCTGGTGCGCTAAGCTCTCGTACCCTGAAGAGTCCGCTAACATAGTCTATTGAAAATCCTTGGTTCTATAGTTAATTGGGAATATTTGAGCTTGCCATGTTTGCCACCCAGCTCATTCTCCGCCCAAAAATTTAGCTCCGTTACCTTATGGGCATCTGTCAAACCACGGTAGGAGGAACGTCGTTTGCTAAAAGAGTGTTGCCAGGAAACAGACTCTTCTGGGTTGATGCTTGGTGATGGTAGATGGGACTCGGAGTTGCCTCGCCAATGTGACAAATCTGTCATGTGATGTTTACTCACATCGTCGTCCTTATGCCACATATCACTTGGTCATTAGATGTTAAAAATATGGTCCAATAATTATAATATATTTCTTTAAAGAAATTGTAAACTATCAAAAAAAAAATGCATTAAGAGCGGCAATGGTGATGGTGATTTTTCTTCTACTTTTGTTTTTACCTTTTTACTATTTTTAGCTCTTCTTATTAATGAAAACATTTTTATTAATATTTTAAACGTATAAAATATGCCTCCAAAATTGAGAAGCAACTTGTCATTACTCTACCAAATTTATCTTGAAGATACGAAGAAAAGAAAGATTTTCTAAAAAAAAAGAATTCAAGAACAAAATGAGACTTGTATGATGATATGATTGGTAACAGAAACATGGGGAAAGTTTAAAATAGTTGAAAGGGGCAATGCTCCGTTAATAATGCAAACATTATGGATTTAAATTCAATTTAATTACAAATATGCAATGGTTTTTCTAATTTAACTTAAATATAAAATTAATTTTTTAAATGTTTGTTTTATGGAAAAGCACTTTAGAATCAATTTTTAAAAGGAAATTAAATCATATCAATGTTCCAACTGCCAATGAAGACTATCCTCAATATCTCATTGCTCTGAGATGGTTTGAATATAGAAAGGTTGTGTTTTCTCTAGTGTTTTTTATTATCGCTCTAAGCTATTAGAACTGTGCTTGCGTAAAAGGACAATAACTCTCTATTTTTCATAAGTAGAAAAGAACTTGCAAATATTGAGTCGATAGGCGATGTGAAACCCAAGGGAGGGCACCCTCGGGCTGGGAGCTCCCTAAAGTCGATAGGCAAGGGAAGCTCTTTGTTTGTATGAGATTATAGGATAGGACGGGAAGGGGCACGCATGTCAGAAGAACGATCGAGTAGTGGGGTGTGTCCCTTCTTAAATAAGAAGTAACTTCAGTCTTCAAGGAGATATTTCTAAGAAGTTGTAAAGATAATAAAGTTGAAAGCTTGATAAAAAAAATGCATCACAATTCCTGACTTTATAAAGGAATAGAGTTAGAGGCATCTGCTTTTAAATATGTTTTATGGTATATTTTAAACTCAGTTTTATGCACATCTTGAGATTAATTAAGTTGTAAAGTAAATAACGAGAGGAGTTTTTCTAACATAATTTTCTTCATACTTAATAGTAAAATACAAAATTTTTAGTTAATGAACATTAAGTATTGTCTACTAAATTTAATCTTCATTCATATTTTTTTAACACATTATTACTTTGCAATAATATAACATGCTTTACCACGTAGCTAGTTAGGACAGTATGATATCCCAATTGCTAGTTAGAAAGGCTTATAGCCCATTGTGTTGGGCCGAGAGGCCTCGACAATATGGCATCCTCCAGCCACGTATCTCGCCAAGACAATAATGTGATAGCCAATGTGTTGGGCACAAAGACGAAGGCTCTTGTACAAGAGGGCAATAGCAGAGGATCAGGAAGGTGGTCACTCGAGGGAATGACTGCTGTCGTAACCGACGGATCAAGAGGAATTGGGTTAGTCTATCTCGCTCAGGATTTTCTTAATTTTTTATTGCTTAATGAATGTACATATAGTAACTTGTTTGGCTTTCTGATTTTGTTGCAGACATGCCATAGCTAATTCGAATTAGCTAGTTTAGGAGCATTGGTGCACACCTGCTGCCGAAACAAATCAGATTTGGACCGTTGCTTGCAAGCTTGGGAAGCTAAAGGATTCGTCAATATCTCTGGTTCTGTCTTTGATGTGTCGAATAGACTTGAAAGGGAGAAGCTCATGGAGGTCTCCTCTGTTTTCGGTGGAAAACTCAACATCCTTGGAAGTAATTCAAATTGCAAGGTTACTTTTAAGATTTAATATATATATGATGTTAAGTGGCTCGTTTCTTTGAGGGTATGATATGATTTGATTATGTTTAAGGTTTTTAAAAATTAGATATGATTTAATATAATAAGATAAAAATAAAGTAATTCGCTATTTCATAATATTTTGAGAATTGAAATTAATTAAGTTTTTTTTTAAATTAAATTTTAAAAATAAAAAATAAAAAATACATAAGTGTAAAATAAAGACAAAATATCCTTATTAGGGCATCAATAATAGTTTAACTCATCTATGGTTTAATGTATCATCTATATTATCAACTCATTCAATTCTTACCTTTTATACAACTTGTCTCAATGGTTACGGTTTATTAGACTATACTGTATTAGGCTCACGATTATATTAATTTATTAAATATATTAACTATAATATTTTATTTATAAAATATTTATTTTTTTAAAATACATATTATTCACATTCAAATTAAATATATATATATATATATATAATTATTTTAATTTAAATAAAAATATACTTTTTATAAATATTTATCTAAAATATTAATTTTTATTTTTTAATATATATAGGCTGCAGCCCCAATAAATGGCAATAAATGGGTTGCGGCTACAGCCCACTTAAGGATAAAAAATAATAACAATAGTGTAATAACTGCACTGAACAATTTGATAATGCTTGGTGCAAATCGCGCTCAGGTAATGGATGTTTGATTGGATAGGCACTCAATGAGCCCCACAGGGTGCCCCATTGAGCACCCGTGCACCCTTACTTGAGTGTTAATTCATAGATAATGAGATGTGGATGTATGAATCAACTATACATTTTTACGAAAATATATGCTATTGATTGCTTTCTCTTCCCAAAAAAAGAAATATTTTGAATGCTATGTATAATCTCTGGTAGGTAAACAACTCTGGGTCAGCGATATTTAAACCAACAGTGGAATACACAAGTGAAGATTTCCCAAAAATGATAGCTTCAAACCTGGACTCTGCTTTTCATCTGTCCCAACTATCCCACCCTCTGTTGGAAGCTTCGGGAATGGGAAGCATTGTGTTCGTGTCCTCTGTGGCTGCTGCTCCTGCACTTGACTCCATATCCCCTTATGCTGCAAGTAAAGGTTAGTGATTCATCTTTATATATACCAATTACAGTACTCCATGAACACTTAACTTTCTATATAATTATATATTTATACATTTATGTGTTGGTTTCAAGGGCAATAAATCAAATCACAAAGAACTTCGCATGCGAGTGGGCAAAAGATAACATTCGATGCAGCAGCGTCGCTCCCTGGATCATCGGAACCTCCTTAACTGAACCTGTATTTCTTTTCTTATTTGCTTTTAATGAATAATAGTCAGTTGTTTCCCCAGAATTCGAAGACCCTCAAATCTTTACGTTTATATAAATTTATATCATTAAATTTACCTTTTTTTTTACTTTTATTTTTGAATTTTTAATAAAATATTCATTAAAAAAAGACTAAAAGCCTCAAATCCTTAGATTTTTTTCTTTTACTATCTAGGAAACGAATTTAATTTCGACTTTAAAGCATGAGAAAATAATCACCATTCCCACTATTTAAAAAAAAAGGAAAAAAGAAATAATCATCTAAATCTCATTATTCATCCATTAATACAAAATTTTCGCAGAAATGCAATGCAAAAATACCTAAATCTCACTAAGCCATCAACAACAATTTCGATTATAAAAAATTTTTTGCTTAAAATAACCATTAAAAAAAAGACAATTGCAAGTAAAACATTTCTCACCAATAGTTAAGGTGTTTCCTTTTGATGAAAAGATTGCACTTCTTCTTCTCCTTTCTATCTTTGCTCTTCTAAATTTTTCTTTACATTTAAAGAAAAAGTAAAAGTAAATAAAATTGAATAATAACTTATTATTATTATTCAATTTTATTTAATGATATATAACAAATCGCACCTCCAAAATCATGGAAAATGCAAATCTCACATCTCTCTAGTCTCACCTTCCAAATCCCATACTACGTCAATCTTACCCAATCTCAAAACCTCTTTAATGAAGTCTCACGGATCTCAAACATTGAAAACTCAAACAAGCTAATGAAAAGTTCCCTTTCTTGCATGCCGTTTCCTGTGTGTGTATATATATATATATTCATTCTTTTAATATTTTAATTTATCTCCCATTAATTTATCCTCATATTTGAAAATTAAAAACTTTATAGCCTTTGATGTGACACTTTTCAAATATGTAACAAAAAAATTTAAATAATCAATCTTATTTTATGACATTATAACAAATGTGGGTAAAAACCTTTTGTTTCGCTACATTTGATTTAGAGTGCAGTGGATAATATTTTTTGTAACATTTTTTTAGTTTTAGTACAAATAAAATGTCCCAAAGCTTTTTTTTAGTAATCATGACACACACATATATATATAGCTGCTTCCTTGTTGCAGTTACTTAAAGGTAAGGAAGATGTTAAAAAGGTAGTTTCAAGAACTCCCACCGACGCCTTGGAGAGTCGGAAGATGTTTCACCTCTGGTAGCCTTCCTTTGCCTTCCATCTGCTTCATACATTACTGGGCAGGTTACTTCTGTTGATGGCGTTCTCACGGTTAATGGCTTCCATCCAAATTATGTCTAATCATCATCATGCCGGTGTAGCTTCTTAACACTCCAACTACTGTGGTGAGATTATAGTGTGGTTAATTACTTATTATTACTTAGATCTATATCCACCAATTGTATGGTGGCATGCGTCTGTAAGGGTATTAGTTTGTGCAGCGAGTTAAGTATATCTTCTAATAAAAGTAATAATATAGTTCTTTGGATTGTTCTCATAGACTATCACAAAGAACTATCTGTCTTTGTCAACTCCTATCTACTGAAAAAAAAAAGTAGTATTCTATTTACCCTAAAATGAATAAGTTTTATTCCATCATCCATTAACAAGCTAGATTTGTCAACTCGACCAGTCTTTTCATTTTATGAGATTAATGCTTCTCTTTCACTTTAACTCCTGTATAAAAAAAGGTTAAGTAGACTTTGAATTACTATTCATATCTTTTTATTTTCAAATCATGCATCTTCTCCTATACAATTTCATCCGATAATCCATTTTACACTGTTCACAAAATTCCCAGTCTCCTTATTCTTGCATTAGAAAGAAGTAGTAATTCATTATCAAATAACTAGGTCATCATAACACAATTTTTGGACTACGAGATGATCTTCAAACTGCCCAATGAATGAATTAGGTGACAGAAGTGCGCTTGGGTAACTGCCCAAATTCATACATGTGGGGTTCTTGCCTTGCTTCCATGAACATCCTGCAGTGTCCTGACCTTCAACGTCTATCTTCCTTCTTAGGCTAGCTGATGTCGACCTTGTCTTTTATAATCATTCATAATGGTTCTTTTAGATTCGTTGTTGGTGAATGCATTGTATAAAGCTTGCCTTTTCCGACGACAAGCCCTTTTTAGCCTCCATGGCCGGCCCACATCTTGCGTGAGCATGTTGAGCCTATTATTAAATAATTGTTCCAAACTTCCATAGCTTAAGTAATAGGGTTGTTATTTACTATATGTAGTTGAAGAAATTACTAAGTTATAAGATCAAAATAAGTTGCAGTTAAATATAATTTTTTTACTATTCATTTTACTTGATAATCATCGTCTGCTATTTGTGAAGTTAAATATATAGTATTAAGATTAGTGCAGTAATCTTGTTTTTATTAAGTATTTAAGGGTTAGTATTGCAATATATATATAGATTCATGAAAATGAGTTTCGTCAATATCACTTGAGCCACTGCCATTTCCACAGAAACTCTCTCCTTTAAAAAGGGCCCGAAAATGTTGCAACTATTTATACTGGGATTGCAAATATTGCCCTGGAGCAATTATTTATGTTGAATAAACGAGCATTGGGCATTTTTATGTGAATTAGAAATTACTAAATAATAATTTTATATCCCATATTTTGATATGAAAATATTAAAGCAGCTTTGTAGTTTCATTAAAAAAATGGCATCTATGACTGGTAGGAAAATGTCACTTCATATGTGACGTGATAATTTTCAAATATGAGTTAACATGTTTGGTGCTAACGTGTCTTGTTAAATCAACATTCATTTTTCTAGAAATAATATTTCTCATGTTTGGTGCCTATGATATTCTGCAAATAATACAATATATTTCATTAATGCAAAAAGGAATTTTGCAACTATGAGTTTTTAAAAATCTAAATATTCCTACCATGATAATATAGAATATTTCATGATTTTAGAATAATGCATTTCAGTTGATATTGTTATTTGGAAAACAGAATACTACTAATATTTAATTTTAAGTTCAGAATATTGTTTTAGAAATCGAAATATTACTAATATGAGATTTTTAGAAATCTGATATTGCTTTTGTTGAGATTGCTACTATCATTCTGGAAACTAAATATCATAGAGCTGTTACTGTTTTTTAATTTGGAAAAGTTATATATTAATTTGATATACTGCATATTATTTTTAAAATCTAAAATACTGCTGCTAGTGATTTTCAAAAAATAGAATATTACATTTTGCTATATAATAATATTGCATGCTGAATTTTTTTTTTAGAAGCTGAATATTGTTAACCGATGTTATTACAATCTGATTATGCTATAATGGAAATAGTGCATATCATTTATTCACCATTGAACCAAATTTTAAATCACAGGGAATGTTTTTGAAATTATCGTTAACTGTATATAGTGCTTTATATTTATGGAAATCACAAAATCTGGCTGTGTTTTTGGAAACTGAATATCAATGTTTTTTTGGAATCAAGATATTCACTGCTATATCTTTCTGAGTTTAGAAAACCAGAATCTTGTGTGTTGGATTCTTTTTAGAAACTTGAAGAACCGTTACAATTTTGAATATGGTATATTTTTATTTGCGCAAGGATTCAAAAAAAGAAATTATGTTTTTCTTTCAAAATATTGTCGAAACTGCAAGTTTTTGTTTATTTAAAATTCCTTCTGAGGAATCATTCCTATTCCCAAAATTTGATTTCTAGTAAGTATCTAATTACAGAAAAAGAATTTTTCTGACCAACGGTTACCCTTCTTAAAACCTGCAATTTCTGGTATCTTTGAAATGAAATCTTAAAATCTTATACAATGCATTTAGAAATGAAAGGGTCAGTTACAGATTACAGTCTGCTCATAATCAATGAAAAAGGAAATAGCAGAAGGTTGCTACTATTCTTGAAAAGAAATAAATTTCTAGAAATCTGTCATCCTGTCAATTGTGCTCATAGTATCTCGCACAGCGCGTCATACAGTTTGCCCATAATATTTTTTTGCTATGAAAAGTTTTCTAACTAAAGTCTATTTATACAGAGGCAACTGAAGCTTTTATTATTACTTGGAGATACAAAGAAAACATCATTAATACATGTAGGAGTTATTGTATTAAGTGTTGAAAGTTGATTTCTTTATTCTTGATTTATTGAGTGATCAAAGGAGTTGTACTTTATGCAGCTTGTATGTGCAAAGTTTGACAACGTTCATCTAGACAAGAGGAACTTGTTGTGTTTCATGTGTATAAAGTGTTGTTGTAGAATGTCGAACTAGCTGTAAGTATTGCAAAGTGTGGCATTAGTGTTGTGGTCAACATGTTAGTCCAATTGCAATAATTGTACGATTTATTCATAGTGGCATTCTTTAAATGGGCGAAGCCCGCAAACGTAGGCTTGTTCGTCAAACTGTGTGAACATCTCCTTGTGTTGTTACCCTTCCTGCGATATCTTTTTATTCTTGTTGCATTTCGTTTCATTGACATGGTATTAACAGATTTACATGATTTTAGAACTTACAATTGGTATCAGAGCAGGTTACCTTTCTTCTTGAAGCTTTTAACTTGGTAGGTTAGATCCGCTACAGAAATGAGTCACTCCACCATCGCCAGACATCATCCCAAGGAAGGTGGTTCTATCACTAGACATCCACTTCTTGAAGAAGGGAACTATACCTACTTGAAGATCAAGATGCCTACCTTTATTCAATCATTAGACGAATTTGCTTGGAAAGTTGTCAAAGATGGCTATATAGCACCAATATCAAAAAATAACTCTGGTGCTAGAACAAAAATTGAATGGTCCAAGGAAGAAAGAAGACTATTCCTTGCAAAATCGAAGGTTTTCAACACCATTTTCAATGCAGTTGACACAGAACAATTCAAGTTGATATCTACATGAGAATCTGATAAGGACGCCTGGAATACTTTACAAACAATACATGAAGGAACCAATGTCGTGCGCATATCTAGACTCCAACTGCTGACATCTCAGTTCGAGCTTTTAAAGATAGAAAATCATGAAAATATATCAAGCTTCAATAGTAAATTGTGCAACATTGCCAATCAAGCTTTCCAACTAGGAAAGAAATACTCAAACGAAAAACTTGTAAGAAAGTCGTTGAGATCCCTACAACCGAAATTTGCAGCAAAAGTTGCAGCTAGTAAAGAAGCCAAGGATTTGACTAAAATGAGGTTTGATGAACTCATGAGATCATTACAAACATATAAAATGAGTTTTTCAAATAAAAAAAAATTAGATGAAGGCATTGCTCTTCAAGCAGAAAACGAGCACGATGGACAAAGAAGATGAGATTGCAATGATCACAAAGAACTTTTTCAAATTCGTAAAAACATATAGAAAATAAACCTTTGTACCTAAGAACAAATTTGACATCAAAAGATCCATGAAGGAGTCTCCCAAAACTGATAACAGAACTAGGAACGTCAAGTGCCATGAGTGTGGAGGCTTAGGACACTTTCAAGCTGAATGTGCTAACACGAAGAAGAAGAAACAACATAACATCACGATGAATAATGAATCTGATGACAGTCAACATAAAGATGAAAGGATCTCAAGCAACATTGTTGCTTTCATTGCTCCTGTTAGAAATGCAACCATAAAATCTACTACAACTGCAAGTTACTCTGATTCAGATAGTGATGATGACAACGTAAGCTTGGATGAGTTTAGAAAAACTTATGAACTAATGTATGAAAAATGGTTACAGGTTGGGATGCAGAATAGAGAACTGGAAGAACTAGGTTTTCAGGATGAAGGAAACTGTCAAAGTCTAGCAAGACACAATCAAAGAGAAGGAGAAAAGGATAGACGAATTGACCAACAAGTTGAATGCTACAAAACAAATGTTGCAGCACCTCAATACGGGGAAGGCAAAGCTGAATGAGATTCTTGACATGGGGCGAAGCTCACGTAATCGAAGGGGTCTTGGATACACAGTAGAAACTGAGCACAAGAGTTAGTTTAGAAATGGATACACTGCAGAAGCAAGACATAAGAACCAGCGTAAGAACTAGCACAAGACACAAAAGTAACATCAAGAGCTCCCACTTGCTACTACTGCAACATTAAAGGATACAAGTGGACCAAATGTTACAAATTACGAAGAAGGATTTAGCAAGACCACCATTTTATCTCAAAGAAAGAACCACGAGTTGTACAGAAATGGGTTCCAAAAGCAGATAGTGTTCTCACAATGGGCAATAACAACGATCAAGACCTCGATAGTGGTGTTCAAAACATATAACAGGTAACAAAAGATTGCTAACATCTTACTATGCAGGGGAAGATGGTTACATCACCTTCAGTGTTGAAAAAAAAAAGAAAAAGTTATGGGAAGATGAACTTTTAATGTTATTGGAATACCAAAATTAAAGGATGTGCTACTTGTGGAAGGATTGAAGGCAAATCTGATAAGTATTAGCCAACTTTGTGATGAAAAATTACAATTGAACATCACAAAAGAAAGATGTCAAATCTTAGACAGTTTAGGAACTTCTGTCATGAAGGGGGTGAGAACATTTGACAACTACTATCAATTGGAAAAAATTGCAAAAAAATGACGATAAGACCAAAGATCATCTACTTGAAAACGATGCAGAATCAGACAGATGGACCGTTACAACAATCAATGAGACAGAGGATAGCACAGACAATGTAGCAGAAGCAAAATCTAAAACTGTTCAAGAACCCACTCCTAGAACTCGACTGAACCATCTCCCAGACCTAATGATTGGTGAACTGAACAATGATAGACATCTCAGAAATGCTCCTTAGACAAACTACAACACAAATGGTAAGGTTTTCTTGCTATATGTCCTTGATGTAGCCAAAAATGCTAAAGTCTCATTACACGTTGAGTTTCAGGTATGTAGGAAAGGTAATGTTCAATAATTATATATACCCATATATTTAAGGATAATATATTTAGGGGAGATTCATATCTCATATGGTTGAGGAGGAGTGAGATTCTCATTAAGAATTTAGAGAGTCATCTTTTACTCATTTAGGTGTAACTCTTAGCCTATCATATGACTAAATTTAATTTAGAAACTATTTCAAACTCCACCCAAGTTTCAATCTCTATCCGTTAAAGATTCAAATCCAGTTACCAGTTCTAAAGCTTCTGCTAGTCAAGCAAAGGGTGACCTTTGTACTTGAATATTAAACTCTAAAGAAAATTGATGATTTCTCTAAAGAGCCTAGGATCAAAGTCATTGCTATTTTCCCTAGAATTATGATTGTGCTAGTATTTAGGGGGAGTATACAAAAAGGGAGAGAATGTGTGCATGCACAAAAGGGAAGAATACTTGTGCGGTGTGTGTGTGTATAACAAGATCAACTCTGTTTTTCTGTGCTCAAATATTATCTACATTATTTGCTTCTAATTGCATTATGTTTGATCTTACTACACACACGTATATCGATATCACACACTATTATGTTTTGTACCAAACAATGTTAAAGGGGGAGATTGTTAGGAAAATGTCACTTCATATGTGACATGGCAATTTTCAAATGTAAGTTGGCATGTTTGGTGCTGACGTGTCTTGCTAAATCAACATTCATATTTTCTAGAAATGATATTTCTCATGTTGGTGCCTAAGATATTCTAAAAATAATAAAGTATATTTCATGATTTTAAATGCAAAAATGAATTTTGCAGCTATGAGTTTTTAGAAATCTAAATATTGCTGCCATGATAATATAAAATATTTCATGATTTTAAAATAATGCGTTTCAGCTGATATTGTTATTTGGGAAACAAAATACTGCTAATATTTAATTTTAGGAATCATAATTTTATTTTAGAAATCGAAATATTACTGATATGAGATTTTTGGAAATTTGATATTGTCTTTGTTGATATTGCTACTATTATTCTGGAAACTAAATATCATGGAGCTACTACTGTTTCTTAAATCTAGAAAAGTTAGGTATTAATTTGATATACTATATGCTATTTTTGAAATCTACAATATTGTTGCTACTGATTTTCGAAAAATAGAATATTGCATTATGCTATATAATACTGCATGCTAAATATTTTTTTAGCCGCTGTTATTAGAATTTGGTTATGCTATAATGGAAATAATGCATATCCTTTGTTCACCATTGAACTAGATTTTAAATCACAAGGAATATTTCTAAAATCATCGATAACTGCATATAGTGCTTTATGTTTATGGAAATTACAAAATCTGGTTGTGTTTTTGGAAACTGAATATCGATGCTTTTCTAGAATCAAGATATTCATTGCTATGAGTTTACAAAACCAAAATATTGTGTGCTAGATTCTTTTTAGAAATTGGATGAATCATTACAATTTTGAATCTGATATATTTCTATTTGCATGAGGATTCAACAAAGGAAATTATGTTTTTCTTTCAAAAGACTGTTAAAACTACAAGTCTCTATTTATTTAAAATTTCATCCTAGGAATCATTCCTATTCTCATAATCTGATTTTCAATAAGTATCCGATTACATAAAAAGAATTTTTCTGACCAACGGTCACCTTTCTTAAAACCTGCAATTTCTGGTATCTCTGAAATGGAATCTTGAAATCTTACACAATGCATTTAGAAATGATCAGGTCAATTATAGATGACAATCTACTCATAATCAATGAAAAAGGCAAGAGCAGAAGGTCGCTACTGTTCTTGGAAAAAAAATATATATTTTTGAAAATCTGTCATCCCGTCAACTTTGCTCAGAGTATCTTGCACAACACGTCACACAATTCTGCCTAGAAAAACACCCAGAATGTTTTTCTGCTATGAAAAGTCTTCTTATTGAAGTCTATTTGTACAGAGGCGACTAAAGCTTTCATTATTACTTGGAGCAACAAATAAAAAAATCATGAATACATGTAGGAGTCATTGTATTGAGTGTTAAAAGTTGAATTCTTTATTCTTGATTTATTGAGTGATCAAAGGAGTTGTACTATCTTCAACTTGTGTGTTTGCAAAGTTTGACAGCGTTCTTCTATACGAGAGCAACTTGTTGTGTTTCGTATGCATAGCGTGCTGTTGTAGAATGTTGAACTAGTTGTAAGTATTGCAAAGTGTGGTATCGGTGTTGTGATCATTGTGTTAATCCAGCTGCAATCGTTGTATGATTTATTCATAGTAGCAATTCGTTATCTGGACGAGGCTCCGAAGACGTAGACTTGTTGACCAAACTACGTGAACATCTCCTTGTATTATTTTTATTCTTGCAATATCTTTTTATTTTCTTGCTGCACTTCATTTCACCGACGTTGTATTAACAGACTTATATGACTCTAGAACTCACAATGACTATTCCATAAATAATAAATCTCAAAATAAGCCATAACACTTCATTTCTTTTATTGGTTACAATAATACTTCATTTTAGGATAGCACATGCTGCGGTTGTTTATGAAAACAATTATAAAAGTCAATTTTTTAGCTTTTTTTTTTTTAATGGGTAACGTAAATATTAGTAGTATAGCAACAACATAGAGAATAAACAAATTCTCTCCTTATATACCTATGAAAATATACAAGGCAGGGGCAGCCCTAAGGTAGGGCCCAAGGGACAATGGCTCCGAGCCCTCAAATTTTGAGGGCCCACAAACATACTCGCCGACGTGCATATATATATAATTCTTTATATGATATAATCTAGTATTTTCTTATTTGTAAATAATTTTATATTGATATATATATTTTGTCTATAATATATATAGCTTTTTCAAAAATATCTATTTTAAAAATTGATTTTACACTGACTCATTTATTTAATCGATTCAATGGGGTATTAAATTTTGTAATAAAATATATTTATATTTTAATTATTTAATTATATAATTATTTTTAACTTTACTTTAGCTCATTTAAAAACTTTTTAATTTAATATTTATCTATTCTTTTGACTTGTTAAGCTTCCCGCTTGTTCTTCTACAATTAAATCTTTTTTGGCTAATATTATATTTTATTTAAACAAAATTATTTTTATTAACCACTAAAGAATTAATTATTTCTTAAGCTGGTGTAACACCCTACCGTCGGGCTCCATCATCCACGTCATCTAACAGTCTAATTTTCTTCGATCAACAATCTTGGGTCGTTCGGGAGACGACCTGTGCTACGTTCCTTTTTCTTTCTAAGAGACTTTCTTTGCATATAAGTCTATATATAAAAATATTTCATATCTTCATAAATAAAATTCTTTATTTATTTATTCAAAAAAATTTGAGTACATGAATCCTTACAAGAGAAAATAAATTCAAATTGAAACAAATTATTTGGTTTGGGCCCACATGCCCTACAATAAAAGAATTTCTAATAAATGACCTTCTACGTAGTCTGATAAATTACTTTTCTGAAATGTGAAAAATGAAGGGGTAAGTTAAAAATCCTAGTAAATCATTTCATCTATTTAATTCGTTATTTCAACTAAATAATACAAGCAAAACAAACAATTTTTGTTGATTAAATCGATTCAAACAATATATTGTTTCAGTCGTATTTTAAACCGAACGAGGGTAACCTTTGTGCTCCAGATCTAAGAAGAGAGATCAATTCTTAAACTCAAACTCATCTCTAGTGGGATCATTCCTAAAACTCATTCCATTGTGGTGTCAGTCTTGACAACCAGTTTCAATTCTAAGTGGAACACAGGAAATCCATCATCATACCGGTACGTAGTTGAAATCTTATTTAATCTTATCTTTTGATATAAAAGCAATATAAATAAATATTTTAACAGTAATTTAAATGTACCAATAGTATAACATCATCAATCAATAGAAACATGAATTTTTGATTTCTGATGTAGAAGATCGTAGGAGACACAACTACAGAGCATATTCTCTCAAATAGGATAGGTGACTTTTGATTTCTGATATAGAAGATCGTACAAGATGCAACTACAAAGTATACTTTTTCAGTCTTAAGCAATATAATAATTTAAAAGCATATTAAACTAAGCACACCAGCAAATATTATTTAAATCAAAAGAAGGGGAAAAAACTTCACCTTGAGATCGCTTCCTAAATTGTGTAGCACTTCGTTGCTACTACCTCTCATGTTATTTATAATAGCTTAAGAAAAATAAAAAAGGGACTAAGGTGTCAAGAAGGAGGCAAAGAGAGAGCAAGAGAAATTTTAACTCTTGTTCTGAGATAAGTAAAATGGTTAGGGTAGGAAGGTTTATATAGAGTCTTTAAGGGTCAGATCCGTCATTTTTTGCCTTTCAAATCAGGTAAACTTCCATTTTTATTTGTTTTTGGCAGCTAGATGGTTAGGGCTTTCGAATTAGGGTTTTTTACAATTTTTTTCGCACAAATCCATGGCTTAAAAGTCATTTTCTACTCCATCTAACGTTCAATTTAATTTGGGATATTACAGCTGGCTATAATTTAATATTTGTGTAAGATTTAAAATAATTTATTTATGATATCTCTAAAAATGTATTTATATTTTAACATATAAAAGGAGCTAAATCTATAAAACACGTTTATTGTATATATCTTGCCTTACAGCCCTACATAGTTAGGACAACCAACCTTACTATAAGATATATTTGACATGCTTGAAAAACTTGGCCTAATTCCTTTACATGCATGCATATAAGATATATTCTACGGGCTCAAATGGTGACGCCTGGCCCCATATTTTTTGGATCTCCATATATATATAATAAAAATTATTAAAAAATTTTGTTTTTTCTTTCAATTTTGAAAAAAATTTCTTTTCCTCTCATAGAAATTGGTAAACTTTCTTAATATTTAAAAGTAAACATTATCATTTCTACTAACCTTTTTATTTATTGGTAACTTATAATATAATATATTTATTTAAGATCTTAAGTTATCATTTTATCTTATATTCCTAAAAACTTAAGAGGACTCTGCACATATAAAGAGAGAAAGAGAAAAAATATATATATATTATAAGAACATATATTTTAGCCTAATTTGTTGACATTATACATAGGAGTTAATAAGTTCTCTTAACTTAATTACTATACCTCATATCACATCATTTTGAGAAATTCAAAGAACTCTTAAGAGATTCAAGGAACTTTTAACCACAGTTAATAAAATATGTTAAAAAAAAAAGAAAAGAAAAAAAGAAGATTTCACAATCATTCTCTCTAGTGTCACAATCACCTGTTGAACTTGCTATGGTTTTTGGTCCAAATCTACTTAATTATTGGAGAAAAATACAGACACAGAAAAGAGAAAAAACAAAAAATGACCGGCCAGATATTTTTTTTATCGCACTTATAATTTCATTCATTATTATTTTTTATTGCTCAGGGAAATAAAACTAAAAAAAATAACGAAATAAAAAATTTAAAAAGAAAAAGAGAGAGAAAACTTTAATTTGCAATCGCACCACGTGTCTCGAGCCCACCATGCCAACTGTCTGACTTGTCTCCTTCTTTTAAATTAACACGGCAAAGCTACAAAATTGTCTGTTCTCTCACTTGTGAATTCAAATCCCTGTTGTACGTTCGGTCCTGGGTGATGTTCGGTGAAAGCAAAGCTGTGTTTCCTGTAAAACATGCAATATCTTGGCCTCTTCTATGGACAGACCTTGTACTGCAATTAAAGACTGCTTCGTTGATTTTCCTTTCGATTTTTTTCTCTTTCATTGGCCGATCCATTGGGCTAAAGATTGAAAAATAAAATCTTAAGTGCGGTTTTAATAATCTTTGGTGCTGTCCACTCGCCACCTTTAAAGTTCATTAGCTCATCATAATAAATTATGTACAAAATCACGGTGAAATTATTATAATATTTCCGTATTTCTAATTTCACCACTGCTGTAAAATAGTTAGGAATGGAAAATCAATATCATTAAGATAAAAAAAACAGACTTTAAAAGTAAATTTTTATAAGGGAAGATAGACAATAAAATAATTATTTAAAAGTTTTAAAAAAATATTTATTTATTTAGTAACCTTTTACTATGTAAAATGGATATATAATTTTACTAATCTGTAATTTAAAATAATTTTTTAAAGTTATTTTAAAAAATTCAAATGCTTTTATACTTAGTTTATCCCTTGTAACAAATTGATATTTAATGAAAATTAAAACAAATATTTAAAAAACTACTCTTTAAATTGTTTAAATCTATTTTATCAACACACAAGATGCAATTATCAATTTAAATTGTTAATTTAGATTGTGTTTCTTGTAGTCAACGACTCTAACAAGCAGGGACCCTCGATGTGCGTGCTCCACGCCTAAATCATCGGAAGATATTTTATAAACGTCTACCCGGGAGGACGCAATCATCTTGCTGGTTTTATTTCTTTTAAATAAATTAGATCAAATACAAACAATAGTGTTCGGCCTCGTAGAACGAAAGCTTGCAACGTGTCTCGCCACCAGCAAGGTCGTACATCTAACGACACGTCTACAAAATACACGTGTCGAACGATACAAGCCTCCCGGCCTCAGATATTCCCACTTGCGTCAACGACGCGAACATGTGGGACCACAGGTTGAAGAAGCTACCCCAGCTACGTTCTCGCTTCTGATTGGTCGCCTGATATAACAGAGGAGCAAAATGGAAAAGAATAATTGATAATTCAGCGCCAAATAAATCTCCAATCCCCACGTGTCACGATCCCTGAGCATCCGAGTTTTTTAAAAAAGCGAGAGGACAAAACGCAGAAGACCACATGCGTGTCAGAAAAGGAAGGTCGTTCTTTCTTTCGTGTTCATCTATTATTGGACCACGTTTTTCGGTACCAGAAGGGGAAGTGCACACGTGGTTACTTTTCAGATGGTGAGAGGGAAAAGTAATTGAGATGGACGGCGACGATGCTTTTGTGTTGGCCGAGAACCACTACGTCACACCAAATGTACATGTCTGGTCCTGCCCGTGACGGTGACGGGTAGAGTTAGAGCTGCCCGCACTCTGCTTGCCCGGGAAATATATCTCCCCCTCACTTTCTTTTGTATCACAAAAGCCTGTTACCTGTAAAAAAGAAAGAAAGTTTTATATACCATCGTCTATCCTATATAAAGAGCTCGGGAGGGCGCAAAATGGATCTCTCTTTTCATCTTTGCTAGTTCATTGTTCTTGTTTTTGTTTCGGCAGTCAATCGTAAAAGGGATTGATTCACAACTTTTTGAGACTCGTCGGTTACCGAGGATTTGAATTGGAGTTTTGAGGTTCAATTTTCAGTGATTACTTGGGGATTATGATTTTCGTTGGTTAGAGTTGGTGATATTCCTGATGGCGGAGATCTGTTGCGGTGTTGTAGAAGAGAGCAAGACAACGGTTTCGTGCGAGCGAAGCTCGCGAGCAGCGAGGCGAAAGAGGATGGAGATCAGACGGTTTAAGTTCGTTTCCGGAGTAGCCGTGCCGTCAGGGAATGCGAAGAGACAGAAGGTAACGGTATTTCCGGCGACGTCTCCTTGCGAATGCGATAACGCAGTTGGAAATTCGGAGTTTTGTGGAACTGAAAATGATGGGAGTCAGTCAGAGTCTGGAGGATCTGACGTCACCGAGAAATCGAGTTCTTCAAGTAGATCGTCTGTTGAGAGATCGTCTGAGCCTGCTTCTGTACCTTCGATTCAGATGAATTTGGGAGCGGTTCTTGACTGGTGTCCGAAGTTCGGCGTAACTTCAGTTTGTGGACGGAGGAGAGACATGGAGGATGCCGTTGCAATACATCCGGCGCTTTCTCCGGGAGAATGTGAGAATCTGGAAAGATTGCATTTCTTTGGCGTTTACGATGGTCACGGATGCTCTCATGTACGTAAGATTCTCCTGTTACACTTCGCAGGATACAGTTTATAACATCTGCAACTTTTATCAATCTGAAATGAGGTTTCTGGTTTTTTTTATTAGGTTGCGAAAAGTTGTGGAGATCGGCTCCATCAGTTAGTTAAGGAAGAGCTAGGGAACCGCGAAGAATCTCCTGAATGGGAGGAAGTGATGAAACGAAGCTTCTCTCGCATGGACAAGGAGGTGCTCATAAGAAGCGATGGCGTACTGAGCGGAAACTGCCGGTGCGAGCTTCAGGTGCCTCAAAGCGATGCCGTCGGATCGACAGCCGTTGTCGCCGTTGTCTCGACGGATAAGATCGTCGTCGCTAACTGCGGCGATTCCCGAGCTGTTCTTTCCCGTGGAGGGAAAGCCCTCCCTCTATCCATCGATCACAAGGTATTGTATTCGACTATTCCATCGTCTTGAAGTATCAGACACGCCGTTTCCTTTTGAAGGCCTTCAGTTTATCTTTTATTGTTCCGTACTTACAAATCTGTTCATGAACAGCCTGACCGGCCGGACGAGCTGAACCGGATCCAAGCTGCTGGAGGTCGTGTGATCTACTGGGATGGTCCACGTGTCCTCGGAGTTCTAGCCATGTCCAGAGCCATCGGTGAGCCTTTCTTCTACGTTCTGACTCACTTTGTTTATCAAATATTCCACTCCTAAAGAACAAAGAAAAAGAAAACGGCTTGATCTGATCTGTATGTGTTCGCGCGCGTTTTTCAGGTGACAATTATTTGAAACCGTACGTGAGTTCAGAACCAGAAGTTACGATCACGGACCGAACGGAAGACGACGAGTGCCTGATACTCGCTAGCGATGGACTTTGGGACGTGGTGTCCAACGACGTGGCCTGTGGCATTGCTCGCATGTGCTTGAGCGGCCGAGGACCAACTTTGCCGCCTACTTCACCGGGAAATGACGTCACTTCGACGACTTCCAGTGCTGGAGATGGTTCGGATAAGGCGTGCTCCGACGCAGCGATGCTGTTGACGAAGCTGGCGATGGCTAGGAACAGCTCGGACAACGTTAGCGTGATTGTGGTCGATCTCAGGAGAAGAGACACGTAGCAGTGACTCATCTAATGTGCCGTTAACTCCAACGGCCAAACACGTTTCTTTAACGGCGTCCTAATTGATACGCCTTGTCGCTGTCTTTTCTTTTTTTTGTTTTTTTGTTTTTTGATACCTTTGTTTTATTTACTCATGAAATGTAATTGTTAGGGTAAATGTGAATCGTTGGGGCTCAACTCTGAGACCTATTTTAAAAGGGAAAAAGAAAGAAATGAAAAAGAAAAGAAAGTTTCTCAATCGGCTGTTGCGTTTCTTTACGAACATTACACTTGGGAAATAATTAAAGTGTATAATCATGTGAAATCAGAAATACCCAAAAAGAAAAAAAAAAAAAAAAAAAAAAAGAGAAAAGAATATTGAAAATACGGGTCATTATTTGTTCAAGGATGATTTATTGTGTAATATTTGTTTCTTTCTAATAATACGACTTCATGAAAAGCTTGAAAGGCAAAATGAAGGGGTGGCGGAAGTGGGTGTCGAGTCAATTTAGATTAGAGGGGCCACGTGTTTGGAATAGATTCGGCGTCTGGCCTCTGGTGAGTTCTTGGAGACGAATGGGAAGATGTTTGGAATCAACATTAGCGATAGAAGAGGTTCTAATTTGCGACAAAGATGTCAGATAGCAATTTATCTTTGAGTACCGATCATTGCTCATTTAAAGCAAATTCGATACATTCACATCGTTTTTGGTAAAAATTTCGACTGAAAAGGCAATTTGGTTGATGGATGAGACGAGAGCTGGAGGAATACAAAGTAGGAGATTAGGCGTGTGAAATCTGTAGGGACTTTTTCTTTTCCCGTCTTTAATTCTTTGGAGGAGAAACTACAGCTTTTTTTTTTTTGGAGAAATGAACTTCTCGTTTCGAAAATAAAAGGGGTAATTCTGTGGGGAACCCCTGACAGAGAACCATCAAAATTAGGCTTAAAAAAAAAAAAAGTTGGGTGCTATAACACTAAAACAATTGCTGGTTTACTCGTATTGTGACACGTTTTAATGTAACATTTTTCACTATGTATGTACATAAATAAATAAATATGTATATATATATATATAAGTAAAATTTTGTATCAACATTTTGATATTTATTTAGTATTAAAGAAATGCGAGTAAAAAAACAAGAAGGAACGTTGAGTTAACGAGATTTAAGGCCTCCAATTCCAGCATCAGCCATAAGAAATATCATTGATGTTCTTGTCTGGACAGCAGTGTTACTTTTAAATAAGAAAGAAAGTCAGGGATTAGAAATTAAGAATCAGGGAGCGAAGGCGCCACAGGTGTTTGATTGGGGAAGTTGGAGTTAGGTCCGGTAGGAGGCAGCTAGAGGGCCGTGTTTAAAAATGGTTGCCTTTTTGACCAACTAATTTTAATTATTGGATACAAGAAAAAGAAAAGAAAAAAAAAAAAAAAAAGTAAAAGCACAGGTCGACCAAACCAACATCCCTGTCCGCCTCTTCATCGCCCTCCACGTGCTATCATTTGATGATAACATTCTCTCATATTTTTCAAAAAGTAAATTTCCGATGTCATAACGTGGCAGCATCTTGTGCAGTGGAGAAAATTAATAATTTAAGGCTGCGCTTTGAACGTCGTTCAAACCGGTCAAAGAACGATAAATAATAGTTATAAATACCTAGTAATATATAAAAATAAAATAAATAATGGCTGTCACAATTGGCGTCTTGAAAAAGTAATTAAATGTATATATATATAAATATATATTTTTTTAGCGTCTTGCAATAAAAGCAATAAAAGTAATTAAATGTATATATTTAATTAAATGAATAATTGTCACAGTTTCTAATACGCGTATAATCGAACAAGTAAAACTGAGAATATATTAATTAAATGAATAAATTTATTTTTTTGGGACGTCATTTCATTTGAATTTTATTTAATATTTTAATTAAATTGTATGTATTGGTCATTGAATTAAAATTTAATTCATTCACAATTATACCAGTTAAACCCTACTAGCAATCTAATAATTTAAAAGTAAAAAATTATGAATAATCAATACAGATCTCAGTCTTTGAAAGTATAGGATAAAAATTAAAATAAATGAGACATA
>JAJIYU010004409.1:0-24333 GCA_030144865.1 Tinospora cordifolia | reverse complement strand
AATATGCTAAAATAAATAAATAAATAAATGAATAAATAAATTTATTACATTTTTTGTCATTCATGCCTTTCCTCATAATGGTCAACGTTTGTTGACTACGGTTCTTTAACACGTAATTATAGTCAAAATTTTGGTATTATAACACTTAAAATTAGTGGGTATTACATATGTACCAGAGATTGACCTTTATGTTGACTAAAGGTCCTAAAAGGTTTCATTATTATTTTAAAAGGCCCATGATGACTATACTTGAAATGGATGGTATCACTAGAAATAATTGCATAAAAATGGTTAGGTGTCAACTAGATGGCTAGAAGTCTAAGAAAAGACTAGGGTGATGCCCACGTGCTTGAGTTCACAGTCGCAGGTGTGATTTGAGTATTGGTAAACGTCCTTGAGGGTTGATGCCTACGCAGGAATGGTCCAGAACTTGAAACGGGGGTGTCACATAGAAGTTTTATGATGTCAAGCTTGGCAATCCTACTGAAGGATATACTAGCCAAGTAAAGTAATGAAACCCTAGGTCTAGGTAGAGGTCAAGTGTTGTCTTGGGAGTACAGTGGATCATAAATAAATTAAAAGCTGTAGGACATAGGTTAGAGACTAATAATATGTTTGAACGCACACTTGTTTGGTCAGGACCCGAGTTTGGGAGGAACCTGTATCTTTGGTCTCTATGTAGGATGTGCATAGGGATTTGGGGGTACGGAGGAATCTTGAATTCGGAGAATGATGGACCATGGTTGGTGAGTGATCGATTTCTTTTGCTAAACTTGTACGCACTGTATTATACTAGGATGGCGCAATACAGTATGGTGGGATTTATGTCAGCCTTAGAACATGTCTGTGGGTGCACTATCGCACTATTTTAGCTAAGAGCTCGATTAAAAATAGTGAGACATTTGCAGTCATGGATATCGAGACACTTATACCATTGTTTGGGTGTAATGTAATTATGGGTGGAAGTCTGTGTGGAAGGGTGAGTGTGGGATGGGGCACACGGACCTGGAAGCACAGATGGAAGCTTGGGGTTGCATTACGCTAGCATGTACTTTTTGCTTGATTGTCGAGTGATTGTTTGATATATAAGTAGTTCATATTTTGATGTATACACGTAAATTCCTGTACCCAAAAATAAATGAAATGCTACCGACTTAGAAGCATAAACTCTTAGACAACTGAAACAAATGCGAGAACTTAGAGACAATGCACCTAGAGTCACCTTAGCATGATAAACGCGAAAGGGCATAGGTAGGTAAGAACAAACGATAGAAACTGCAAGTCACAATATTCAGATGAAGAGGAAAATAGCGAGATGAGTGTAGAGACAAGCCAGAACAAAGAAGTGATAATAACCCTATCTTATGGGGCATTAATAGAGGCAGTGGAAATTGCAGAAATTATAATTGAGATATCATAGAGAGTAATGTTAGAGGTTACTCTTAGAATTGTGGACAAGTGGTAAAAACCTTATAGCCAACAGTGACACGATAGTTACTAGTACTGATGTGGCCAAAGACTTCATTTCTATCATAGGCTCATCATGAAGTTGGATTTTCCAACATTGTGTTACTAACTGGGTTACACAGTTATGGTAGAGCAGCAAGAGTTGTTGATCAAATTCCAGAAGCTACAACTCAGTTCGATAGGGAATGTTTTCAAAGGAACAACAAACTGACATCTTGTACCATTGTAAGACGATGAATCTGATGAATAGGATCTGGTTGAAGAGGATAATATCCTATACATAGGATCAGAGTAGCGTAACGAAAGCATGATGGGCTATTAGAAATTGTAGACCGATTGAAAACAATAGTTAACTTGACTTAAATCTCGAGGACAAAATTTTATTTAAGGGGGGTAGATTGTAACACCCCGAAATTTTACAAACGCGAACACGTCGCGAGTGAATAATAATAAAATATAAATTATAAAAAATGAGAATTTTAAATAAAATAACAAAAAAGAAAATAGAATAAATAATAGTTTTTACGAAAAATAAAAATATAAAATAAATAATAAATAAATAAGAACTTTTACAATAAAAAAAATAAAAATATATAGATTTTAGAATTTATAATCTTTAAGGAAAAAAAAATCGGGGTGTTACAAAACAGTATCCCATGAACAGTACCATACTTATGAATAGTAGATAACGTATACATGAACAATAACAAGTACTAAAATGGATAAAAGACATCTTCAATCTTAAATAAAGACTTAGATAGAGTTATTAGACCTGCTTTGATTTGTGAAGCCCTCCGGTTGTTCTAAAAGAGGTGCCCAAAAATTACTATGTAGAAACTGAAATTTTTTCCTTTCTACTACTGTATTTGCTGTCTATAATAGCCAAAGAACAAGAGAAGAAAGGAGAGTAAGCAAAGAAATTATTTCTTTCTTGCTGGAATGAATTTTCAAAATAGGGGGTGAGGGTGGGGGCTTATGTAGATTTTTTTTAACACAAAATGACGAAAATGAATAGTAGTGAACAGGATGTTACTATAGCTACAGTACTTGTCGAAAGTTCTTTTGTCTGCCAACAAAACAGTACACGCTGCAGTACATACGCTACAGTACCGTATTTTTGAACAATAATTTTTTACTCGAATTTTGGGTATTACAACCTACCCTCAAAATAAATTTTGTCCTCAAAATTTGTACTTATCCGCTTTAATGTTGTTTGGTTAAGTATTTTGGGTGAAGAGACCTGAATATTTGTTCTTCATCTTGCTTTCTAGCTCCCAAGTTACTTCTTCCAGATCATGATGTCCTCACAGAACATTAACAAGTGAAATTTCCTTGGTCATGAGACTCTATACGTTACAATCTAATATTCTAATTGCTGGTTCCTCGTAAGTTGCATTGTCTCAAAGTACAACTTCTTCCCAGTGTATGATATGTGATGGGTCTGGTTCGTACTTTCGCAGCATCGACACATGGAATACATTATGCATTGATAACATTCGATTTGGCAAGTCTAGCTCGTAGGTCTACTCCCCAACCCGTCGAAGTATCCCAAATGGACTAGTAAATCTCGATGTCAGCTTTTTAACACAAAATGACGAAAATGAATAGTACTGAACAATATGTTACTATAGCTACAGTACTTGCAAAAGTTTTTTTGTCTGCCAACAAAACAGTACACGCTACAAAACATATGCGACAATACCGTATTTTTGAACAATAATTTTTTTACTCGAATTTTGTGTATTACAACCTACCCTCAAAATAAATTTTGTCCTCGAAATTTGTACTTATCCGCTTCAATGCTGTTTGGTTAGGTATTTTGGGTGAAGAAACCTGGATATTTGTTCTTCATCGCTTTCCAGCTCTCAGGTTGCTTCCTCCAGATCATGATTCCCTCACAGAACGTTAACAAGTGAAATTTCCTTGGTCTTGAGACTTTGTACCTTACAATCTAATATTCTAATTGCTGGTTCCTCGTAAGTTGCATTATCTCAAAGTACAACTTCCTCCCAGTGTATGATATGTGATGGGTCTGGTTCGTACTTCCACAGCATCAACACATGGAATACATTATGCATTGAGAACATTCAGTTTGGCAAGTTTAGCTCATAGGTACACTCACCAACCCCTCTAAGTATCTCAAATGGACTAGTGAATCTCGATCTCACCTTTCCTTAGATTCCAAACCTCTTAATCCCCTTCTGTGGGCTGATGTTTAAGAATACTCTATTACTCGACTGAAATTCTAGAGGCCTTCTTCTTTTGTTTCCATAACTTTTCTATCTACTCTGAGCTGCAGCTAGCCTCTTTCGAATTAGCTTTACTTGAGTGGTCATCTCCTCTACCAATTCTAGTCTTGGAAGTACTTGATCCTTGAAGTCTGCCCAGCAGGATGGTGATCTACAAGGTTTACCAGAAAATACTTTATATGGAGCAATTTTTATGCTCGCTAATAACTATTATTATATGCAAACTCTACTAAGTGTATATACTTGCTCCAAGTACCATTAAGGACGCAACACTGCAACATGTCTTCTAGCGTCTGAATGATTCTCTTAGAATGACCATCAGTTTAAGGATGGAAAGTGGTGCTCATGGTGAGTCTAGTGCCCAACTCCTTCTGTAGACTCTGCCAAAATTGTGATGTAAAGCGAGTGTCTGACAACATGGTTTTAGGCACACCATGGAGTTGTACTATCTCCTTCACATAGAGTTTACCCAATTTACTAACTTGGTCCATGGACCTGATAAGCAAGAAATGTGCCATCTTAGTGAGACAATCCACAATTACCCATACCGTATCTCCTCCTTTCAGGTTTCGAGATAATCTAGTAACAAAGTCTATGACTATGTTATCTCACTTCCATTAAAGGATTGAGAGTGGTTGTAACATTCCTGTGGGCTTTCTGTGCTCAGGTTTTACTTGTGACATGTTAGTCACTTAGAGACATATTTAGCTATGTCTCCTTTCATTCCTCGCCACTAATAGGTTTTTTTAAGGTTTTGAGACATTTTATCTCCACCAAGATGCATCATGTATTTTGTTTGATGGGCTTCATCTAATATGATCTTTATGTTTTGTCCATTTTGAGGAACGCAAATTCTATCTCCAAGTCTCAATGCGCCTTCGGTGTCAATTCTAAAATCTGTTTGTTTGCCTTGTTTGACTCGTTCAATTAAGGTCATGATCAATTTATCTTGACTTTGTTTTTGTTTAATTTGATGCAGGAGCTCTGGCTTGCAAGTCATGTTGTAAAGGTATCTTGCTTCTCATTTGAGGTGACACTCAGATTGAAATCCTCAATCAACTAGTACATTTGAGCTTTTTCTTCATCTTGTTTGTTAAATCTTCGACTCAAGGCATCAACCACTATGTTAGCCTTTCTTGAATGGTAATGTAATTGGAAATCATAATTTTTAAGAAATTCCATCCATCTTCGTTGTCTAAGATTTAATTCTTTCTGTGTGTAGATATACTTCAAACTCTTGTGATCTGAAAATAGATAGAAATTTTCACCATAAAGATAGTGTCTCCATATTGTTAAGGTAAATACAATGGCTGCTAATTCTAGGTCATGTGTTGGATAATTTTGTTCATGAACCTTCAGCTGTCACAAGGCAAATGCAACAACCTTTCCTTCTTGCATTAATTAGAATTAAAGGACTTACCTGATCAGCCGATTTTTTCTAATCCTTGCCCAACGCATCTATAACCTAGGCTCTAATACCACCTTTGCAACACTCGGCTCTTGAATTTGTCACATACATCATAGACGATGTGGTTGTCTCGTAGCTTGAGACGTAATTTCTCTTATGTGCAGTCACTCCTACTTTCTATCCGAGAACTAGGGATATTATTTTTTTTTATATCATCTATCACATCTATTAGATGCACCAGACCATATCCCAAAGTACAAAATAAAGTATAAATACACTTGCTTAGAAAAAGAATAGCAATAACCTTGAGATCACATAATAACTAAAAAGGCATTAATTTATGATCAGAGTTATGAAAAACTTTGTAGGCGCCATAGCCAACTTTTGATAAGACAAATACTATTTGACCTAATGACCGACATTTGATGAGATTAAATATGGTGGGTCCCATGCCTTACAATTGAAAATAACATAAAGTCCCATGCCCTACCATTAATGACTATTTTTACATTCATTTGCAAAAGCAACGTCTTCAATAGTTACCTGAAAAAGAGTGAGTGGGTGAGCTCAAGAGCCTAGTGGATCATACATCGCACATCAATAGCATCATTTAAATCAAAAACTGAACATGCAAACACTTATCATTCATTAGGCATTTCAAACATTTAGTTATGAACAGTCGTTTATTAGACCAAAGGGTCTAACCCTGGTGTTCTCTCATCATATCGAAAAAGACGAGGAAACTGCACTATATGCCAGATTCCAATGGGATAGGGGCACACCCATCAGCCTACCCGGGAACTAGGGTCACACTCATTGCTCCATCACCAAAGAACTAGGGTCACAACCATAGTTCTATCATAGAGAACTAGGGGCAAACCCATCGTTCCTTATCTCAAGAACCCACAGTGATCCCCCATGGACCACTTTGACAGTATGTGGTTCAACTCTAAATTTATCTTTGCTTGTGTATCAACAAACATCCCAACATGTATAAAGCATCATTGTATAATAACATAATCATGCTGATCATTTTCTAAGGCATAGATACGACAACAATCATTTCATAGAAGTATAAAAGCATGTAAACACCTAACATGCATATATAACTTATGTTAATCTAGCATTCATGTATTTGTGTCATTCACAAATCATTTAATCAAAATCTCAAACAATGTAAATATCACATATTCAACATTAAAATTCAAATAATACTAAGGAGTAAGGTAATCACTTCCACCTCAATAGTAGATTCTATTGAATCCTGGCGTTGTTATTCCAACTTGTTTCGAGTCTTTGACTATCAGTCTTCAGGATCTACATTTTTTGAAAATGTGATCTAATAACTGTCCATGAATAGTACATATGTACAATATCGTATATATGAACAATACGTATCTGTGAACAATGAATGTGAATAGTGCTAAATAGTAATAGTGAACAGTACCGTGTGAACAACATCTCGTGAACAGTACCGTACTTATGAATAGTAGAGACGTATACGTGAATAGTAATATGTATTAAAATGGATAAAAGACATCTCAAATCTTAAATAGAGACTTAGACAGGTTATTATACGTACTTTGATTTGTAAAGCTCTCTAGTTGCTCCAAAAGAGGTGCCAAAAAATTGCTATGCAGAAAGTGGGATTTTTTTCGTTTCTACTACTATATTTGCTATCTAGAACAACCAAAGAATAAGAGAAGAATGGAGAGCAAGCAAAAAAATATCTCTTTCTTGTTGGAATGAATTCTCAAAATAAGCCGCACGGGGGGGGGTTTATATAGATTTTTTTAACACAAAATGACAAAAATGAATAGTAGTGAACAATACATTATTGTAGCTACAATACCTGCCAAAAGTTCTTTTGTCTGCCAACGGAATAATACATGCTACAATAATACGTACTAAAATGGATAAAAGACATCTCCAATCTTAAATAGAGACTTAGACAGAGTTATTATATCTGCACTGATTTGTACAACCCTCCGATTGCTCCAAAAGAAGTGCCCAGAAGTAAACCTTCACTACTGCTATGCAGAAATTGGGGTTTTTCCCTTCCTACTACTATATTTTCTGTATAGAACAACCAAAGAACAAGAGATGAAAAAAAGAGAATAAGTAAAGAAATTATTTCTTTTTTGCTGCAATGAATTTTCAAAATGATGGGGGGAGGGGTGTTATATAGATTTTTTGACACAAAATGATGAAAATGAACAATAGTGAACAATATGTTACTATCGCCACAGTACTCGCCAAAAGTTCTTTTGTCTGCCGACAAAATAGTACACACTACAGTACCGTATTTTGAACGATAATTGTTTTATTCAAATTTTGGGTATTGCATCCTAGTTTTCTCGTAGAAAGTATGTTCTTCAACTTCAATTACTTATATGAGTTGGTGTGATAACCTCCAATCGAGTGATGAGGCAGAGGTCTGCTTAGCAACCAACCTTGTAGCAGGAGATAACACATCTCCCTTTCAATGTTTAACTTTATTTGGGATAAGGCTTACCTACAATCAGCTCAACTCGTAATCTTTGTATCTAAACAAAACATTTGAAAACATATATCTTTTTTTTGAAAAAATTGACTTTCAAAATGATTTTTAATTGTAAAATACGAGGTAGGGCATTTTAAGTTAACTTGAAGTAAAGGTCTCACCTGATGAGTCAATTCTTTGTAACTTTGCCCAAGGCATCTATAGCCTAGGCTATAATATCACCTTTGTAACACCTTGCCTCCACTGCCCAAATTTGTCGCGTCATGTGCTAGCTCATTGGACATCTAACGGGCTGCCCGAGAAGCAGGCGATGTCATGTTATTTTTATTTCTTTCAGTCTTAATTATATGAGACAAACACTTAAACGGATTTCATAATGCACATGTGAAATCATGTGATAAAATAAATCAATTTCATTAATAGAATTGAATATTCATGAAGTACAAAGACCCTTGAACTTTATTACATTAAACTAAACTTTAACATGAAATAGAAATTAGGGCTAACATGCCCGACTTAAACATTTCATGAATAGAATTTAATTCTAACTATGCAACATCCGTTCATAAATTCCCTAAAAGGTTAGAAAAAGATGGATGAGCTTACGCGCCCAGTGGATCATTCGAAATATTTAACTCATTATTTCAAATCAAATAAAACATGCATAACAAACACTTCAAAAGATTATGTGATTCAAACAATTGCTTGTTATCAGTTGATATTAAGATCGAAAGGGTTATGCCTTATTATTTCATATTTAGGAGATGAGGTCAAATCCATTCCAACTTATCATTGATGAAGTGGGATTAAACCCGAACCCTCAGTTCACATTTTAAAAATACTAGTTTGAAACACTCACGGTGAAAAATCATTTCTGTGGCGGTACGTGGTTATAATCTCTGTTTACTATTTTATTAATGATAAATAGTGGCACGCTAAATTTAAGATAGACAGTAAATAGCATGTACTCGTGAAAGGCATGTCATAACATAGATCATATCATCACAATCATGCATCATTAGCATATAAACCTAAGCATGCATTTCATAAATAAAATAAAATAATGGCATATTACTAAGCTAAGCAAACAACCTACACATAATAGTTGAATCAAAATAATAAGATAAATTCAAAAATTACTTCTACCTTCTATTGCTAATCGTTTTGATCTTTCCACCTCAAATCACCTTAGTTGCTCACACACCTTCTAGCATAGAATTTGTGCAGAACTCCATTACTCCACCTCCCTACTACTTTAATTGTTATTTAGAACATCCAAAGAATGAAAACAATGCCAAGAGGGAGGCAAGGAGAGCAAGAAAAAATCTTGTCTAGTTCTTGCTAGGATAAAGAAAATAGTGTGAGGTACAGTGTTTATATAGAGTTCTAATGGGTAAAAATTGGCAAGTTTGAGGTGTTTTCAATATAGAAACCTTTCTAAAGCCCTTCTTTACTTGTTTCCCATGTCCAAATAATATCAAGGATTGATTTTAGAAGTTGCTAATTCGTTTGAGAAACTTTCTAAAGCAAATGGGCAAGTTTCTAAATTTTTTCAAGCAAGAACAATTGCACTACTGTGGTAATTTGGTGTATTACCTCGATGGTCATTTGCATTACCGCGGTAGTCCCTTGCATTATTGTGGTAGTCATTTGCATTACCACGGTAGTCTATACACTTTCCATTTTCTTATTTTTGTGTAAATGAGGCACTACCTCAGTAGTCCATGCCATTATCTCGGTAGCCCATACTATTACCTAGGCAGTTGGAGAAGAATTTTGTGTATTATTTTGTTTTTCGTTCCAATCACCAACTCTTTCATACATCGAATTGTACGTCATTTCTATGACAATTTCATGAATTTTCCAAGGATTATTTTGTCCAAATAATTTTATTTAATTTTTCAAAAAATCTTGACAAAATCTCAGGGTGTTACATCTAGTACCACAAAATCAACTTGGAATATAAATTTATCAACCTAAACTAGCATAATTTCAATGATCCCTTTTGTATAGGTGATGGAGCGGTCTGCAAGTTGAAGAGGGATAGTTGTGAGCTTGATTTCAGATAGCCCCAATAATCGGTAGACTGAAAGTGGAATTAAATTTATACTGGCTCCCAAGTCACAAAGAGCCTTCTCAACTATTGCTGAGCCAATGCTACACGAAATAGTAAAGCTCCCTGGATCTTTTAGCTTTTGAGGAAGTTTCTTTAGAAGGACGACACTTCACTCCTCTATGAGCTTTATTGTTCCGTGATCTTTAAATTTTCACTTCTTAGACATGACTTCTTTCATGAACTTGGAATAGTTTGGCATCTAGTACAATGCCTCAACAAAGGGGATGTTGATATGTATTTTCTTGAACATGTCCAAGAATTGAACAAACTGTTCATCCATAGTTGTCTTTTGAAATCTTTGAAGAAAAGGCAATGGTGGAAGCTCAAGGTGTTTGCTTCCTTCAATTGTGATCCTAGGAAGTCTTCTTTTCCTCTTTTCCCCATCAGCTAGCACTTTATTAGTGGACTCTATATGAACAAGCCCCTTGGCATTGTTTAACTCATTAGCTAGCATAAAAAGACTAAAAAGTAAAAGTGGACCTTGGATTTCCTTCCCACTTCTTATGAATGTAGTCTTGCAACTTTCTTTTGGATTAACCTGAGTGTCACTAGGAAAAGAGCTTCACTATTGACTGGAGAATGCTTGGGCTAACTGTCCCACTTGAGTCTCAAGGCTTTTCATAGTTACATTCATGTTTCGCAATTGAGCCTCCAATCGTGAGATTTTACTATCATTTTTATCAATCCTCCCAGTCAATTCTTTGAAGAACCGAGCCTGCATATGCATCATTTCATCTAGTTTGTCCTCTAGTGATGGCTTCCTTTCATGTAGGTTTTGTTGTGGAACAAAACCTGGATGGGCTTGTTGGGTGTTTTGCATAGGAGAAATTCTTATGGTTGCGGATCTCGGAATATTGAGGCACATTGTTCATTTGCTGCTACCCTTGGTAATTGTTAAACTGTTTCAATGCATTTAGCTGCTCTATAAATGCTTCTTTAGTAAAGGGAACTTTGTGTGCTTTAGCTATAGATAATATTGACTTAGTCTGAGGAGCTTGAAACTGTCCACTACCAATCTTTTCAACCCTTGTATTCATTCAGTGAGATATAGAGGCAATTTGAGCCTGTAAAGTAGTGATCTCATCAACTTCATGTAACCCAACCCTCTTCAATGAGCCTTTCTCTGTGCCATGGCCATATGCGTTAGCTACCACATCTTCAATGAGTTGTGTGGCCTTTGTAGTAGACTTTCTCATTAAGGAACCTCCCATTGCTAAATTAACCAAGGCTCTAGTATGTGGTGTTAAATCTTGTAGAACATCTGAATTTAGAGCCATGAAAGATAACCATGCTGAGGGCATCTTCTCAATAAGTCCTTAAATCTCTCTCAAGCTTCATAGAGAGATTCGAAGTTTGACTACTTGAATGAGCTGATCTCACCCCTCAGTTGATGAACCTTCACTTTAGTGAAAGAATTCTGTAAGAACTTCTTTCCCATCTCTTCCCAGTGGTGATGGTACCTGGCAAGAGAGTCTGCAACCATGTTCTCGCTTTATCCCTCAAAGAGAAAGGGAAAAGCCTTAGCCTCAATTGATCTTTGGTCACACCTTTCATTTTAACTGTGTCACAGATCTCCATGAAACAATTTAGGTGTACCAATGGTGATTTTCAGTAGCCAAATCCCCCAAACTGTTGTTGCTACACCATTGTGATTAGGGAAGGCTTCAACTTGAAATTGTTGGCGTTGATGGGGGTTTGAGCAATTCTGGAGTAGTTATTATTAAGTACAAGCTTGAAAAAGTCTCAGAGCAATGCTTTACCCTCATTCCCAACAACTAATCTATTGCTCTCAGGCATATCAGAGCTATGGCTTCTAGCCTTCAACTGAATCTATCAAAGTGTTCTTAACAATATTGGATCTTTTAACTCAGTTGAGTCTCAACTCATCAACAAACTTGAAACACCACAAGCAAAGAAAATATATCAAGTGTAGAAAACGCATTAAATAATAAAAAGAATAAAATAGACTAAAATAAAATAAATTAAAAAAACTTGCCTTAATTAAGATTTAACCAATTTCAATTGGTTCTAAGATTATTATGCACCGTCCTCGGTAAAACTTGTTGGAATCATTGCAAGTGTATAGGATTTCAATAGTAATATATGTTAAGAAATTGGATATCGTCCTCAGGGAACAATATATAGCTAATAATCCTAAATCCCAATCTAATATTAGTGTCAATTTTATTAAGGCTAAAAACTAAGTTGGGATGTTGAAAACTTAGATTAAACTAAAATTAGACTAAAAACAAACGAGTATTTGATTAAAAACTATTTGAATTAAGTATCTAGGATTGTAAAATCTCATGTATTCCCTCAATTCTTACTTCAATTAATTTGATTCTTAATTTTGTAGGTCATAACACTTTCACTAAAACTGTCCTTTGAGGCGCCTTAATACATATTAGTCAAATTGCCTAACACCCCCTTCTGAGGCATACAGTCAACAAACTAATGCATTAAAACCCTAATTCTTATGCAACCTCTTATAGAATTAATGACCTTTCAACTCAATTGATCATTCTAGGTTTGTATTTTGATTATCCAACCATTAAACCTCTCTCGCGAGTTAGTTTAACAATTTGAGATCATTTAATCTATGATCAATAGATAAAAAGCAGTAAGAACACAAAATAGAAAGAGAAAATTTGAATAATTTAATTGAAAATCATAATTGAAATCACATCCTAGAAATTGAAATACATAGCCAAACATGTTGTAGAGATTACAAAGCAAATAATCAAATAAATAGAAGATCATACTCTCATTTTGATCTTGTTCTTCGTCTTCTTCTCCATTCTCTGCTCTTTCTTTACTTCCGGTCGTCAACAATAACAAAATAAATGATCATGACCCTAATACATGCATCTATTTGTATACATCACTCAAAAACTTCAAAACACGACTTAAAATAACCCTAAAGGGCACACTTAATCGCACTACCACTGTCATGGACCGTGGTAGCTTGCTCGGTTCAATTTGCCAAATTCACACATAAGTTGATGTTAATCACACTACCGTAGTAATCATGTTGTTCATCTCACTACCACAGTAGTCTTGTGCTGCACACTTTCATCTTTTTCTACATTGTAACACCACGATTCTCAATCGGACCTTTTGACACATATTATAGGTCGTCGCTCGTTGAGAATAGAAATGCTACTTAAAATTTTCTAATCAAAATCTTTTTCTTTCAAATTCACGTTCTGATAAATAGTTCTCATAGAAATACATTTCTCATAAAACAAAAGATCAAAATAATTTTCCATTTTGTTCACCAATCTTCAATAGTTAGATAAAACAAATTTGAATCAGAATTTAGAAATCATAAATCATAAGTCATTAATCGCAGATCATAAATCACAAAGCGAAAATTCGAAACCAAAGTAATTACACATAAAACAGTAAAACTGAATTCAAAGGAAAATTATACATGCAGTTTTGTTTAATTTGCTAAATAAAATACAACCTCTAAGGCTTCCTATCCTTGACAACCTCTCCCATGAGGTGTCTAATTAAAAGTGCAAGTCTTCTGATATAGATTGCTATGCACTACGTTCAAGGGTTCATGAAAAATGAAAAGGGAGTGAGCTCAAAAGTCAAGTGGATCATTCCTACACATCACACACATTATACAGATCAAAATCCAAAACATTACAAACACTTTCAAACATTAGGCGTTCAAACATCCATTTGGTTTTGGTCGAAGTCTAAGACCGGAAAAGGGTTGAGATGTCTCTCGGTATTCCCCGTGATCTCATCTAATCATAGAAGGTCTCGAGTACCATCTACAATCAGTCATATCTTAAATCATGATATCACAGTCTAAGAGAGTGTACTTACTGTAACTCATACCATCTCCCAAAAACATCTAGTTGTCTTGTAGCTAGTCGAATAGCTCGATCCACCTTATAGCTAGTCGATCTCAAGCAGTAACATATTGAAGATGCCACCAAACAAGTGCAATCAATTTCCTAAATGCAATCTTTCTTAATTTATGCATGCAATAAATAAATAATCATTTATCATAACATCACCCAAGCTCACCAAACAAGTTCAATCGATTTCCTAATAAAATTTCTAATAACCTAAGACTATTCAAACATATGCTTTGAATTTAAAATTCATATAATACATAAGAGCAAGGAAATTACATCCATCTGATTCTGCCGATCTTTAGGGCCACCTTAATTTCCTTCGAGCTATTCGATATTATAAATTTATAAAATCTACAATTTAACAATCAACAAAAACTTTCTAAGTTCTTAATTCATATTCAATCTCATTCAAAATTATTTCTAAGCCTAAATAGTTTCTAAATTTATTATAAAGTTTAAATATTAATTTTAATTATTTCTGACTTATTCCTAAATTCTAAAAATTAAAATAAAATAATTTCTAAGTTCTTTGAATTTCTTAATATGAAATTAATGGTTTAGTAATTAATTTTCAAACTTCTACAATTTATTTACTTCTAAATAAATTATTTAGTTCCGAACAAATAATTTAAAAATACTAAGACTTAAATTTGGTTCTAAAAACAAATAATTTATGTTCAATAAATCTTATTTCACTTAAAATAAGATTTTTATATTTAATATTTGAACTAAGTTCCGAATTTCTATTTTATCACATAAAAATTCCTAATTACTCTTTTAAAATAATTGATTTATCTTTAGGTATTAAATCTAAATTATGGATTTCTTAAATTCTATATTTCAAGATAAAATTATTACATCTTCAGATTCTTTCTTAAATAATTTGATGAAATTCTAATCTCTGAATTCCTACAATTTAATTAATTAAATTAATTACGAACAAAATAAGACTTCTAGATATCAAAGTTTTAGGTTTTTTGTATTTAAACTTTTATTATTTTCCTTATAATAGATTTAAAGTTTTCAAAGACTTATTTTTTACGTTTTTAACTAACTAAATAATTAAATTCTAAACTTCTAATTTTTTTTTTTTGTTGTTAAGCTATTATATAAAAATTATCCCTAATTAAATTAAAATTTTATCAGCGAAATTCTTAAATCTAAGTTTTCTTAAAATATTAGATCTTTCTTATCAAGTTTACTAAACATTTAAATTTAAATTAAGTTATTTTTATAATTTATTCTAAACTAATTTTAGTTTAAGGTTACAAAAAATAAATAAATAATTAATTAATTAATTAATTAAAATAAGTGTCATACTTTTGGAATTTGTTTCTCGCTCTGGGTTCTATTCACGTTGAACAATTCAAGTAAATCTTCAATTTACTGCTCAACACATTCAACTCGTTCAACAATTGTCACACATAATTAATTTCCAGCAATCAACAACCATTTTCAAGCTTCAACTAATTTTACACCCAAAAATTTTTATATCATTCCTTTGTTTTTGACAATCAAAACTAGAAAAATACACCATTTGAAGCCATTGCTCCTTTTTCTTTCTTCGTTTTCACCAAATCAAGGTATCCAAACTCACAAGAGAAATTTGATTCACATTCAACGATTAAACCCGAGTTCAATAGCTCAATCACGTTCAATCCCCGACCAAAATCATCCAATTGCACAATTTAACAAAGATTCAAAACCAGAAAATAATCTTCTTCCCTTTTTTTTGATGACCGAAAACCCAGAAAATGAACAAAACTTGCAGCCGTCATCTTCTATTTTCTGTTAAACAACCTCAAGTTTTTGAATCATAAATTCCAGATTTTACCCAAAATTACGAACCAGAAATTTTAACCCACGAAATCTGATTTTTTTTTGCTTCTTGTTCTTTGATTACACGGATGCCCTAAAACCCAAAAATTCAAATCTCTAGCTTCAAATTTCTTCTTTCTTGCTCTAATTTAACGTCCCAATCTAGATTTTGGAACCGGATATTGCACAACAAGACTCCTCAGTTTCATGATTCATGAACCAGAAATGAAAGACAAAAACCCCATCGTTGCTTCTTCCATCTTCTGTTGAATGCGCAATCTAAAACTCAAAAATAGATTTTTGAACCAAGCTTTAATTCTGGTTTCCTCTTTTTTTGTTACACAACAAAAACCCTAATCCCGGAAATCAAAGCCCTAGTTTTAGTTTTCTTCTTTCTTTTCTTCTTCTTCGGCTCTTCTTCTTCAGATTGGGTTCCTCCTCTTCTTCGGTTCTTCTTCAATGTCCAGATTCAAACATTTTCCCCTTCATTCATCCAGAAATCACGACTAGCATCACTGCCATTTAGTTTCCTTCAACTTCAAGATCTTTCTATTACGTTCAAACTAGAATTTTCTAGTTCATTCGCTCCATTTCCAGATTTCGTCCTTTTTTTCCCAATGGTTTGCTCAACTCAATCCTAAAATCTAGATTTTTTGGATTTTTTTCCAATAATTCAAATCACCAAGTTTCTAATTTGATTATTAGTGTTATATATATATATATATTATTTTCAAATAATAATTCTGTCAAAAAAAAATAATTCGATGTTTTATTTCACTTTTTAAACTAAGGATGAATATTCATTTCTTTTATCTTATTATATATATGTTTATATTTTACTTTATACTCGCTCACGACGTGTCTGCGTTCATAAAATTTTGGGGTGTCACAATCTACCCCCCTTAAATAAAATTTTGTCCTCAAAATTTGAATCAAGTTGACTAGTGTTGTCAATCGATCTACATTTTTCACTAGCCCATTACGTTTTTGTTGCGCTGCTCTGATCCTACTTATAGGACACTTCCATCTTCATCCAGATCCTATTCATTAGATTCATTGTCTTACAATGATAAGGACGTCAGTTTGTTGCTCCTTTGAAAGCATTTCCTAAGAATCGATTAAAATTTCTTTAAGTCTATAATCTCACTTTTAGCTTGAGGTATCACATCTTTAATTGTCATTGGTGATTTTAGAATAATGTACGTCCTATTTTCAGTGAAAATATTATAAACGTAGCCTTCTTTCCGAGTTAACGCTAAGAAGACCTACAAGTTCACAAACTCTAACGTGATTTAATATTGGAACAGTGATATTCTGACGCAGTTATTATGTGCTACATCCCTAACATTTTCATAAGAGGAATATGAAAACTTACCAAATAATCTGATGTATATTCTTACCTCGGATGGATTTGAGCTGTTCTGACATTTTCGTTTTCATTCATCATGTATTCTGGCAGTTCGTGTGGTAAACAAGTGTAGCTTTTTAGTTTCTATTCTAGCAAAGATAGCTTAAGTAGGCACCTATATAATCATCGTATTCTATCATCTATGCTCTTACTACAATCTTCCCCAAACGGACCGAGTCGCAACTTCTGAACTTTGATCAACAAATCTATTTGTTCTCTCTCATAACTGACTAACCCAGTCAGTGACATTACGTTGGGAGATTCGATCTCCTGATGAACCTGTGGTATCGCTGTTAGCTACAAGGTTCTCACCACTTGTCCACAATTTCGACAGTGATCTCTAATATCACTCTCTTTAATATCTCAGTTATAATTTTCACAATGATCACTACTTCTATTTATGCCCCTGGGTCAGGGTTAATATCACTCCTCTATTCTGGCTTATCTCTATTCTCATCTTGAGCCATTATCCTTTCAACACTATTTAAAAATCAAACATTTTATTCAATACCCAAAATTTTCAATCAAGATGAAACACACTTCCCTTTATTAGATAATGTATAACATGTTCTTATGTAAACTTCAAATCTCAACATTTCTCCATCTTCTTCAACATTTGAATATTGTGATTTGTAATACCTACCATTTGTTCTAACCCACCTATACTCTTTTGCATTTATCGTGTTACTGTGACTCTAGGTGCATTGTCTCTAAATTCTTGCTTTGTCTCAATGGTCTAGGGGTTTATGTTTCTAAGTCAGCAACATTCCGTCTGTTTCTAGGTATAGGAGTTTGGGTTATAACACTCAAAATAATCACTACATATATAACAAACACTCACAAAACAAACAAGCAAACAATGCACGCTAGCATAATGCAACCCCAAGCTTTCATCTTTGCTTCTAGGTCTATGTGCTCCATCCCACACTTACCCTTCTAAACAGATTTCCACCCCAGAATTATATTACACCCAAACAATGGCGCAAGTGTCTCGATATCCATGACTGCAAATGTCCCACCATTTTTAACTGGGCCCTTGGTTAAAAATAGTGCGACAGTGCACTGTGACAACCTACAATTTGATACACAAAAATTATCGAGTTTCGTACATGTATTTTCTAGAATTTTTAATGAAAATACATGAATTTTCTCTTTTTTTTTTTGCCAATTTTGGATTATTTAATGAAAATATTAGGATAATTGGAAAAATATGATTTTGAGAGAAAAATACATAAAATTATAAGGAAATATAATTCTTGGAGGGTATATGATTTTTCGAAATGATTATAGAATTTTTGGGAGAAAAATGTAATTTATGGGTGGATTATTCAATTTTAAGAAAATAATATATATAAATAATGAAAATGGTATATAATTGGAGGATTTTGGAAAAGAATAATGAATCAAATAATTTTAATATTTTTAGAAAAAAATGATGAAAATTGAGTATATATATAGATTAAGCACTTGGGCTTGGACTGCTGGCCCATGTGGGTAGGGCTGGGTGCACGGCCCAGCCCTCTTCTTCTTTCCCCTTCTCCTCTCCTTCCTTTGTCTTCTTCTTCCTCAATTCCAGCTGAAAACCTACAAGAGAAACCATTTTTCTCATAGTTTTGCCTCTATATTTCCTGGAGTATTGAGCCACAAGCCAAGATGAATATCAGCTTGATGGGATGATCAATGATGCTCAAAAACTGATACAAATCTCATTCAAACACCATTCACCCTGAAACTTTTGCAGAAAAATCAATTGCAATCCACCACCTTCAAACCTCAATATCTCTCCCATCCAATGTCCATTCTAGACGTTCTTATAGTCGTTGGAAAGCTCTCACTGCCCTCTTCAAGGAGGTCTAAGCTATTGATCACGAACACAAACCATTTGAAATAGAAATGACCAAGAAATTTTCTGTTTGTAATAGATAAACCTAGAAAAATCAGATAAAGTGTGTTTTGGCTGAGTTTGCGAGGCAGTTTCGTGGGTCATTCAAACTCCAATCTTAAGGTATCATAGCTCGTTTTAAAGCTTGTTATGTCTACTTCATTTTTTATTTTATGAAGAATGATTGGAAGGATGTCAAAAATGGTGATGAAGTAAGCTACTTGATATGCATGAATTGGTACTTAGAAAATTCTTGGAAAATTTGTCATAATACCATGATTTCATGCTTGCTGTTATGAATTTTTAAAAATACTTAGACATGTCTGATTTATCTAAAATTTGGAGGGTACGTTTATGAAACAACTAGGAATGTTTTGTAAAAATTTGGTCTTAAATTCATAAGTCTAGGGGGGTCAAATAAGTGGCCTTTTGACTATCTATCATGTGTAATCTGAGAAACCAAAAGTTCCTGATATCACCCTTGAAAAATATACTAAACGAGGTCTAAAATTCATGAAATAAAATTTTAGAGACACCTTAGGAAGTGTAACTCATAAATGAAAAATATTGCACAAATCCGCTATATGGATTAACAGCAGGAAAATTGTGAGTCTTACTGCGCAGGTAGAATAAAGATAATCAGATATGAGCATTTATGTGATTCCACTCAAAAACCATAGTAAATGAGATCAAAAAAATTGAAACCAAAATTTTGGGAATTTGAAAATTTTCACACAAATCCAGCTGTCAGATTGATCACAAGAAATTCAAAAACTTCACTCTATAGATAGGAAGAAGAATCCAAAATTGGGGGCTCCTGTTATTTCAATTAGAAAACATATCAAATGAAATCCAAAAATAGAAATATAAAATTCTGGTGAATATTTGGAGGATCTGAATCAAATTTGGAAAGTTTTGCATAAATCCAACAGTTGGATTGACAGCCAAAAAATTGACCAATTTGCTGCGCAAATTAAACTAAAAAGTGCTTGAAATTGACTAAGTGTTGAAAATTGAGAATTTTAACCCAATTGATTTGATTTTGACCAAATTAACCCAAATTGACCAATTTTGACCAATTATGACTAGGTTGACCAAGTTTGACCAATTCGAATTCGAATTGATTAAGATTGTTAAGGAATAGTAAGATCGAAATTAAGCAATGTTTAATGAGGAATTGAAATTGGGTCTAACATAACGCATATTTGAGCATAGATCGGGGGACTGGGCCGAGTGTCGAGGGGACATCGGTGCGTGGGACCCAAGGTGAGTAGTTTAATTCAGTTGTGATCTTAACTATATTCCTTGCATGTAAAATGATTGAAATTGGCATCGATTGAATGGTTTCTCGTGTTGAGCTACAATGATTAATTTGAAATAAATGTAGTTGTACACCGATAGTGAGACCATAGGCTCGAGGTCCGAGCGCAAGGTCAGGGTACACGATGTGATTGGATTAGGCTCGAGGGCTGAGCATCGGGGTTAGGGCATATGATTAATGTGCCTAACCTCAAACCCACTCGAGCACAACACTTGAGGACCGAGCACAGGGTTAGGGTGTCAATGAATGTGCATAACCCTTGACCCGCTTAAGTGGCCAGTACGCCTGACTCATGACCCACTCGAGCGATGACCATAGGGTTCTATTTGATGATTTGAACCCTAGTCTTGACATAATTTTGAGTTGGATATATTTAAATTTGTTTTCTTTAACCATTGCACCATTTACAAATGTTTTACTACATAATTTACTATTACGCATTGTTTGCCATTACTGTTCATGCATACATGCACTGCTTTTTGGAGTATGAGTTATTGTGACATGATAGTTTTATTATTCATTGAGCCACATTGTACATTAGGCTTACTACTCTACCAACATTTCAGGTCCCTCAGTAGCTGACAAGGGAAAAGGTGTCGTGATAACCTAGTCCCATGAGTGATCTTCTATTTCCTTTTGGTCCTATAAGAGGTCGGTTACTTTTGGTTTGCCTGTAATTCTTAATGGATGAATTGTACTATTAGAACATGATGATATGAAATATTGTTTTTACTCTCGCACTTTACATCAATGATTATTTGAATTACTTTGATGTGTGTTAGTGTTGAGATTGGTGAGGCTTAACGGTGACTGGGCGGACTCGACTTGACGAGTGAGTTCATTCAACCACCGTGCCGATCGGGTCACCCTTCGCTCTAGGGAAGGGGTTCTGATAGACTTGGTATAAGAGCCCAGGGTTTTTAAAATTTAAGAAACACTGATAAATCGAGGGCTTAGGCGACATTAGAGTAATCGAAAAAGTAAACAAAAGCCCTACCCTAAAATAAAAAAGGGGAAACTACCAGTAATAAAACGTATTTCTGAACATAACGTTAGTTACCAAATGTTTAGGTTTGGACTATTATGATTAGATGAATAACTAGTGAACCCGATTTGAAATGAAAATAACAGATGCCGCCCAGACGGGGTAGACCCAAGCGAAGTGGGCCACTGTTCGGGCCTAAGGAGCCAACGCCGCCACCACCTTCAATTCAGCCTGAGTAGGAGGACCCCATGTAGAGGCTCGAGGCTATGATTAGGTCTCTAACGAGGCTATGCAGGCCCAGATGGCCTTAATGAAGGAGAGACTCGATGGGATGGAGGCAAAGAGGCATAGAGATAAGCCATCCACGTTAGCAGGACCCTCTGTACTGATTGCACTAGTAGCGACAGTCGCCCCTATTGTCATGTTGCTATCGCCTACACCATCCGTTCCAGAGCTACCAGTTCAGGCAGCAGTAGTGTCGGTTGCCCCTATCCAAGACAGACAGGGAGATGAGAACGCCCATGCCCAGCTCTTTAAGAGTTTTATGGACTTACGCCTTGCGACGTTCACATGAGGTATCAATTTGGAGGTGGCAGAGCATTGGTTACTGAATATGGAGAAGAATGCTGAGACCTAGCCGTTATCAGAGGTGAACCGAGTTCTGTTCTCAACGCACATAATGGAAGGTGAGGCCGCCAGATAGTGGTGGACTACGAGGAGTATAGAGGATCATATCACTTCTTGGGCAAGATTCAGAGAGTTATTTCTTCAGGCTTACGTTCCAAAGGCAAAGTAGGAACGTAAGAAGATAGAGTTTTTGAGCTTGCATCAGGGGACCATGACAGTGAAAGAGTACACCCACCGGTTCCTGTAGTTGGAGACATATGCCTCATGGTTGATTGCTGAGCCAAGTGAGAAGGCTGGATTTTATAGACGAGTGCTGAGCGTTGCAATTAGACAGGTGACTTCTACATTTAGGGCTTAGACCTTAGAGGAGATCTAGAGGGAGGCCCTTCGGTATGAGATGGCCGAGTTGGATGGGCGCCCTGAGATTTTCATTCTGCCGAATAGTACTCCTCAGTCTCAGCCGCAACAGCAGGCATAGTTACAGACTTAGCCGTCATATAGAAGTGGATCAGGAGGATATAGAGGTCGGGGTCGTTATCAGATGAAGTTTTTAGAGGAACAGTCAAGTGCCACTCCCGTCAGGCCACCACGATAGCAGTTGCACTCGCGGCCACTCCTATTCAGTCACAACCACCAGTAGACAACAGAGTACATTCTATGAGGGCCGAGATAGAGGTCGTGGACAGAGTTAGGGTTATCAGGGCAAACAAAGGCCACCCCTTACATGCTATCAATGTGGGCAGGTTGTGCATAAGAGGGCTGAGTGCCCAACCCTTACAGCAGGTCCCAGTTCTTTCGCTCCAACAGTCAGGGACAGAGCACACGCTATCACCCAGTCCGACCTTGAGTTGACGAAGACTTTATTTGAAGGTATAGTTTCACTTTGTGATTCATCTATCTATGTTCTGATTGATGCTAGGTCTACACTGTCATTTATTTCTAGATGTGTCATGGATAAACTAGGACTCATACCAGTTAGGGCTCCCACTTATTTGATGTTGAGTACTGCAGCTGGGGAACGTATTTACCCCAACATGATATGTGAGAGGTGTATACTTAGGATGGGGGACTTCGAGATATAGTAGACCTCAGAGTGTTAGAGTTCCTCAAGTTTGATGCCATACTCAGTATGGATTGGCTAGTTGCGTACTACGCGCATGTTGATTGCTGTGCCAAGAGGGTAGTATTCCAGATCCCAGGGCAACCCATTGTCATGTTCCAGGGTCGAGCTTCAGATAGACAGAGCACTTAGGACAGGTTGGTGACACAGCAGGATATGGGTATTCTGGCTAGTTTGACCACTATAAATGAAGGACCCTCACAGCCAGGTATTGATGAGATCCCGGTTGTAAGGGATTTTCTTGATGTGTTCCCTAAGGATCTGCCTGGCTTGCCCCCTAGGTGGGAGATCAACTTCATTATCCAGGTCATTTCAGGGACACGACTAGTTTCGATTGCTCCTTACCGCATGGCACCTAAGGGATCGCAGGTGTTTAAGGTCCAGTTAGAAGAGTTGTTGGTTAAGGGTTTCATTACCCCTAATGTGTCACGTTGGGTGCTCTCGTACTGTTTGTGAAGAAGAAGGACGGGAGCCTCTGCCTACCGATAGTTGAACAAGGTGACGATCAAGAATAAGTACCCTTTTTCACGCATCGACGACTTGTTTGATCAGCTTAGGGGTGCCAAGGTGTTTTCAAAGATTGATCTGAGATCAGGGTACCACCAGCTGAGGATTAGGAAAGAGGAAGTACAGAAGGCAGCGTTCAGCACTCGATATGGGCACTTTGAGTTCTTAGTCATGCCATTTGGTGTAACAAATGCCCTTGTGTTAGTTGCGTAGCAAACTAACATTAGAATAGGTTAAAGGTTGCATTTTAGGAGAAATAAAGTAGAATAGAAGTTAAAATTGTATAAATTAGTCATAACTGCATGTAATCATAGATTTGCATTGTTTAATGGCTTTTAAACCTTGTTTTGATGAATTTTGTTATTATTTGATGAGAAATGATGTCTGGGAAAGAATTTAAGTGTTTTGCAGGTTTTAGATTGAAGCAGTGAGCAAAAGGAGGTGATTCAAGAAGGAAAATCATGATAAGAACACCAGAAGACCGCAGTTCATCAACTGAAGACTGCAGTAGCAAAAAAAAGCCAAATCAGTACACTGTGTACTGGAGACTGCAGTCCATATTTTGGTGACCGCGGTCACCAGAACATCATCAATAAACAACATTTTGGAGATCGCGGTCCTTAATACACTGACCGCGGTCACCAAAACAGGTTTTGCACAGAAATAGGCAGACCACGGTCCACAGATTGAATAGATCTTTCTGGGTTTTTGCACAGAATCACTGACCGCGATCACTCACTTAAATTGCGCAAATATCAAGATTTTTAGGATTAATTGAGTGTGGGTATAAAAGAAAAAATGTGATTAACAGAAGACAGATACCAAATTAGGAAAAAAAACGAAGGAGGCTGAAGAAACAGAGTCTTGTGAAGAAGTTTAAGGATTTTTTCATTGTAAATCTGAGTATGGATTACTTCTATTCTTTTCTTTATTTGATGAATCTTTCTTTAATGTCTAGCTAATTCATTCTACTGTTTGGGTAGTAGACACCAATGTATGAACTGTGATTTTCATTATTTTCAATGGTTTATTTGCACTTTACTT